>OZ014438.1:57647798-57870750 GCA_963966035.1 Acleris laterana | reverse complement strand
TGACATCATACAAAATAACATAATAAAAGTATGTAATAACATATAATAATAGTCAATAGATAACCAATCATTATAATAGAATAGTTCAATACCTCACAATTTTATTCCCATAACTTGGTAGGTACCTTACCAAATTAATAACCTATTTTGCCATTTAGGTTAGGGTATAATTTGTATGGAGAGGACAGCTGTTACGGTGCCCAATCAATGTGTAAAATATCATAACATTTATGGTTAGTTACCGATTCAAGAGACTGTAGCACTGTATTTCTACTTTTTATAAAATTTGCCTTGCCTTCAAAATGTTTGTTACTTCTGACATCGGGAAAGAGAAACATATGTCCCCCTTAACCCGGCCATGATAGTTTCCCTTACCCCACTTATGCATTTGTAGGTTATGTTACAAATCACATCAAAATTTAACATTTACAGCCTATTCAGCAAAAATGTATATGCATACAAACAAAATATATCTATAAAACAATACTTACTGACATTTGCAGACTTGTTACCAGACTTTTTAACACATAAATAACACATAAATCGGTATCCAAATCGAACACGTCGAACTCGTGGTTTCGTTGTTTGCCAACTAAAGTATTGTTTTTGTCACACTCACACGTTCAATCATCATAACTCAATCTGTGTTTTTTTTTTGGAACTAATTCTCAGTTACTTCTTTATCGATCGAGTAATCACAACGCTGCGGTGTACAGTTATTGATATATCAACTAGTGTTTCCCTTTCCAGTAGTTCCCCTTACCCCACCTGACCTTATAAGAATCTAGGTAACGAATTCTTTCTAGGAATGAAGTTCGTGTTTTGTTTGTTGCTAATATAGTTTCGTCTGTTGCATTATGAGTCGCAACGTAAGTGTTCTCGCGTTAGAAGAGATGGATCGAGCGTCACTATGCTGGCGGAGTATCCGCTCCGGCGGCTCCCTCCCCGGGGCAGCAGCAGGAGCTGGCGCCGCCCCTGCAGTCGCGCCCGCAGCCCCCGCCGAGCCCGTGCCGGGGCCCAGCCGCGAGCGCCCCGAGCGCCCCGCGCGCCACACACGCGGTCCGGCTGCGAGCGCTACACGCGGCGAGAACGCGAGGAGACCGAGCCCCGCGCGCCGTCTCGAGTTTCGCGCGCATCGCCGGCCTCGCGCTCCACGACTACTACGGGGACTCGACCGGAGGTTTGAATCCCTTTCGAACCAGCTGGTGACTCAGTTGAACGATATTTTTAAGTGAGAAATTGCATCCTCGCGCGCTGTTAAGACGCTCCCGCTCGCCTCGCCGCGCCCTTCCGGTGCAGGTGGTTCCGGTCGATCAAGATGCGCGCGTCTTCATTTTCATCAGAAATATGCCAACGCGCGATGGGATCACGGATTTTGTTGTTTCTGTTAAAGAACCGGTCGTTCCGAGATCGAAACCCGATCGAGTTGCTAGAATTTGTTCTCTGCCTAGGTTTAACAGTCCCGAATGGAAATCTGTTTCGAAGCGCCGAGGCGCAAAAGAAATACCTAGCTTCCCCTGGTTTTTCCGAGGTTAAAACGGACGTCGTGTTACGCCGACTCGAAGGCCCCGCGCAGTGCCCTCGCGGGAGCGTAGCTTCGCGGCCCTCTCCAACGCGTGTATTGCTCAAAACGAGGCCGTTAACTCCTGCATTGCCTGACCATATTGAACGGTGTGCTAATCCGGAGGTTTCTTAAATCTAAAACAGATTTGACTACAAAATTAAAAGGAATTATTTGACGGCCTATCTGAATGTAAACCATTTCTCATGATATCCTTCAGATTGTTTCGGGGAAAGCGAGCCGAAGCTTTGGCTGATCGGCGATTTTATTTGCTTAAGTGCGTAAAAGATAAATATATTCGGGAAGACATAGATAAAATTCACCGACGTCGGAGTACATGTTTAATTCCAGAGGCCTTGTCAGCGTACCTACAAAAACTATGCGGAATTGATAAAATCCATAAGATCCCCGGGTTGCCTTGCCCGTCCGCCGACGTTCACCGCCTCCTTCTAACTCGCGTCAGGATAGGACATCAGTTCGGCGTCCAAGTAAGCCCAAACATTACAATAAAGGTAGTGATCCAAAACAGGATCGAGGTGCGATCCCAAAGAAAAGGGAGGGGGAAATGGTAATATACCTAGTTCCAAGGGAAATTCCAATTACCGTAATTGACTCTGCCGGGTTTTAGGGGGTTGTCTTCGACATTGTAGCTTTTGGAAAAACTTAAATGCCCCCAAAGTCATTTTAAATCTAATATCCTCTGCTCAATTTCCCATTCGTTCAAAAACTTCCGTTAGTTCATCCAAATTTAGAAGTGATAGGCACTTTTTAGACTCCGTAATCCCCAGAAATGACTTTAGAGATCCACAATTTAATTCAAGACCGGATAATAGAGGCAGCGTCATTTATCCCAAGCTTTATCTCGCCTCTTTTCCTAATAAAAAAGAGCAACGGTCAATCAAGAACAATCTTCAATTTAAAGGCACTAAATTTATACCTGAATCCGACACATTTCAGGTTATTGAACATAGACAAATGCACAACTTTTTGCAACTGGGAGACTGGATGGCCAAATTCGACCTCAGTCAAGCTTACTATCATGTCCCGATACACGTCAACCACAGAAGATTTCTACGCATAAATTACCAAGGTCAGTTACTGCAAATGACGTGTATGCCGTTCGGGCTTGCCACCGCCCCAAAAATGTTCGCAAGTGTCACGAACTGGGTGGCGGAGGCGCTACGCAAACGAGGCATAGGAGTCATTGTATACCTAGACGATTTTCTACTCGCGAGCCAGTCCAGGCGAGTTCTCGTAAGGCAGATAGCGCTAACCAGAAGACTTCTCACCAACCTAGGATGGTGCATAAGCGAACAAAAGTCCGTAACGACTCCAACGCAGACTTTACACTTCTTCCATCCAGCGCAACTTGCGTGCGCGCCTGGTCGCGGGCCGCTGCAACATGAAGCAGGCGCAGCGCCTGCGGGGGATGCTGAACTTCGCAGCGTTCGTCACCCACAGGGGAAGGTTAGAGTTGTCTCAATTAAGTCCTTAACTACGTACAATATTTTTGCAATTCTCCCTTAAGGCAAATTAGATACACAACAGCTGTGACTTTAAAAATACAACTAAGCTTTATTTTCAATTTACAGCAAAAGTAAAGCTAGGTCAGTTTATTTTAAAATGAAGATATCCAGCTTCTATGAAAACTGTTTTAGTAAAAACAAAAATGTGTGTCAAGGAGTGGTACTTTACCTAGTTTGATAATTATTACAGTAACATTAACAGGCAAATATAAATTAGGCAGAAAGTGATTGATTCAAAGCATCTACTGTGAAGGATTGGCGAGAATGTGCAAGACGAGAATCGAAATATTTGTTAGTGTAATATTGTACCCTATTTATTAGTATTAATGATACATACAATGTTTATTAACTCTGCCACGAGCTCACGATAGCTATTAAAGTTGTTTTTGTGGAAATGGGCCAGCGAGAATTCAATTTTAATCTTAGTCTCAACACGCGTCACCGGGCTCGTTCGTCTCTTGATCTATTTTCAATGAGTTACGATTTCTAAACGATCCCTGTGTTTATGGTACCGCGTCGAGCTGCAGGCGCTGCGAGTCAGCGCTGAAGGCGTGGTCGTCGAGGTTGGCAACGGCACGCGCCGCGTGCGCCACGCGCATCCGCAGCAGCGCCTCCTCGACGCGCCGCTGCCGCCACTCGTCGCGCACCATGCGCAGCTCTTTCTCGCCACCTTCCACGATCAGCATCGACGACTTCAGGCGGCTTTGCTGTAAAACACACGATGTCAAGTGTTCACTAAGCGCCAAGACAGTATAGTTATATTCGGAATGACCGCAACGCTCATTATAGAATTGTTTTCCTGATTCGGTTACGCTATACGTGGTATTCTGATACCATTAACGACATAAATATTAGCGGTTTATAGTACGCGAGTAGAAGAAATTGCTCGACTAAGGGAATAAAGGCTGTGTAGTACTGTTAGGCGATGGGCTTGCAACCTGTCACTTATACACAGGTAAACATTTTAGCCTAATTGTGCACATGTGTTTACAGAATTATTAACAAGTTTTTAGACTTGTTAGTAATTCTGTATATCTGCTTCTTATGTATGTAGGTATGTAAAATTACCAGACTTTCATTATACTGGAATCCCACAACTAAACATTCAAATTAATGTATGGTTTAATATTTTGTACCCAGTATTTCGAATGTGGTGTTTTGAGAATCTGGTACAGTACAGAGAGAAATCTGGTATGTCAAAATTCTGGTATTATGGGAATGAGCGGAAAAAATGTACATTTAACCTACTTTTTGGACATCCAAGTGAGCTGAATATGGAACAGATCTGCTGGATTATTTTGAAATATTATATTGAACAAAGTATTTAAACGTATATAAAATATACAACACGGGTACCAGGTTGACGTGCGCGCAGTTACAGGCATCGATATCGCGCGTGAGCCGACGCATGTCGTCGACAAGCCGCGCCGAGTGGCGCTCCAGCACCGCCACGCGCGCCGCGTGCCGCGCGCTCACTTCCTTTAGCCTGTCACATAGAATAACAACTTTTAGCCTTTTAAACGTGGTGACGAAAACACATGTATGTTCAAATGATTCATGATTAAACTTACCTGACTGGGTGATGAGAATAATGCTGCCTTTAATCTATATATATAAAAATGAATGTTTGTATGACATGTCCTTTATAGAATCGTAAACTACGCATTTGACCATGTGAAGATCTTCAGCAAAGTGTTGTGCATGAGTCTATGAAGGTTTCCGAGTTATTTTAGTTAGTGGAGTAGCAACGTGCGCAGGGTACAGCTACTTAGAAAATAAAAAAAGGTTGAATATATATTCGTCATATCATCATCATCATTGTATTATATGCTGGGTGCGACGAAGACGAAAACCTCTCGAAGAACAGTTACTGGAGAGTGGTGCACTAACAATTGTTTCCCACTTGTCTTGAAAAAAGTTCGGGAGAAAGGACTCGGAGTAGGATCCTCCTTCACCGCGACCACGTCGCCGCTCACCGCCAGGCAAACGATCGAATGAACGACCATTGGATCACCCGCCGTATCTGGCGCCTTGCGTTTTTAATTTATTACCGAAAATAAAACAAAAACTTCGCGGAAAACGTTTTATGGACGCCGAGGAAGCTGTGGCTGCGTTTCAAAACGCCGAAGAGACTCCTAAGGACGAGTGGGCTAAGTGCTTTTCTCAGAGGTTCTATCGGATGTAGCGATGTATTGATATGAATGGACACTATTTTGAAAAGATATAATAATACTAATAGCTAGTTAGTCTGGTCAGCTTTTGATTTTCTAAGAACGTACAGTTTGAAAATCGTATGACCTAAGAAACGGGCGGTATTGCCATGGCCAAGCGGGTGTCGCAGTCGTTTCTAGACAGTCACCCCTTGGCGCGGTAGGACAAAATGGTAATGGAAAGAGATGTACAAGTATTACGTAACATTTTAAATTGTACTCATCACGACATATTCTTTACAAATCTGGTTATAACAAAACTAATTCGTCTAGGTTTTATAATGACTATGATACTTTCATTAACAACCGAACTGTTTCATTAATTCTGGGATCGCTTCAGGAGGTTCAAGTTATAAAAATCCTTGGCAACATATTGTTTTGTTATGTATACACAGGGTGCCTCTGACCTTGTGGCTTTAAATTCAACGATCGATTCTACTCCTCCTTCTTGTTGATGGTTGCGTAATGCCTAGCAACCTTTACCGACTGCGTGTTCTACTGCACGCATAGCGCCCTATGAGTGAGCGGGCTGACGGAAGGCGGGAGAGACCTGTTCTCGTGCTCGACGAGCTCGGCCGAGCTATCGCGCTCCGCCTGCGCGCCCTCCATGTGTGCCACCTGCGCCCCGATCGTCTCCACTTGGTAGCACTGGAATTATTTACATTTCGTGTTATCAAACCGTTGTCAAACACCTCACCAGAACTTTCCGAACTTAAATCTACTCAATAATAGTACATTATTGCCTAGGTACGGAAGTAGGCAATTGCTGGCAGAGTATTGGTTTAAACGGACGACCTTGAAGCTTAAGTACGAAGCGCACAATTGCCGTTCCTGCCAAAGCAAACATAGTGCCTTTCTCAAAAATAACAAGAAAAAAATTGTGTTGGATTCAAATAAACTTCCTCTTTCAATACTTTTGGCGTACAGTTAAAATCTTCTTCATTTACACAAATATTTTGAATTGCTTAAAAAACAGAAACTTCACGTGAAAAAAACCATCACTCTTTACAGCCTAGGAAAAACGCAAGCTTACTAAAAAACACAGGCTATTCAAGACACAGATAAAAAAGGTATGTTTCGAATAAAATATGGATGTATGTACTAGACTTGTGCACTCATTTTATTATGGCAATATTCACTTTAAAAAAAAAGCTAGACAGTGATGAAATTTGTATACAACATTCGGGCTTCTGTTTTTTTTTAATTTGAGAACTGACGGTAAATTATGTACGTATAGGTAAGAAACTGAAGTAAAGGACTTCTTGCATGTAGTTGTAACACATCTGTATAGACATTTCGACATTTTTTATAAACGGATGAGCCGATTTGGATGCGATTTTTTTTTTTATTTGAAAGCTGGTTTTTTGGCGGTGGTTCTTAGGCATGTTTTATCAAAATCGGTTCAGCCGTTTTTGAGATATAGAGGTTTTAGGGGGTTAAAAGCGGTCCGATTTAACAGCGCCACATACTTTAAGAGCAGATATCTCTTAAACGACTTAACCAATTTTCATGAAATCTTGCTAAGAACCACCGCTAGAAAAACAGCTTTAAAAAAACGCATCCAAATTGGTTTATCCGTTTAGGAGCTACGATGCCACAAACAGACACTCAGATACATAGACATAGAGATACACGTTATGAACTAACCCCCTATTATACATGTCATGTCTTTAAAGAGACGTTGCTATAGTCATATTGGTAATTTGGAAAAGTTTAAAAAGCGTGAAATAAAATTTTTTTTTTAAAGAAAAACCTCTAAAAAGTAAAAAATAATAAGTATTGGCGCTATAACTTTAATTTTGTATGAACGTTTGCCGCCACCTCAAAGACTAACAAAGATGGTAGGGTGCAGATTTAACAAACATCTGAGCCGAGTTGTCAATCGGCCGGCAGAACGCGCGGCAGCCGCGGGACGGCGCGCACAGCACTCTTCTGCAAGCGGAAGACAAGAACTACTTTCGCCTTGTTTCTAAAGTCGTGTTATTCTACCTCTTAATACCTGTCGCATAATATTTTCTATCTTTTACGGATAAGTCAACGTAAAAAAAAGTAATACTAATTATTTTATCGGCATAACAAGTAGGTGCAATAAACTACTTGCATCACTAAGTTTCGACAAATAAGGTGTCTGTCTCTGTCTAAAATAACAAATGTTATTTTTCGACTGCTGAACGCTAAAGTCCGTTCCTATTCATTTCGTCACTCTTATAAACAAATCAATTTAACATTATAACTCCATATTAGTGTACTTTTGAAGGTTGAGCATGGTTATATTATTTATTTATACACTTAATCATTGTCTTTTTCTAAATATAATTTGACAGAAAACGTAGTATAGGTGAAAAACTTAAGTAAGTCACCTGTTGTATGTGTGAGTAGGTATTGTGTGCGAATAGACATTCCATTTTTGAAATTTGTTATTTTTCGTATGGTTTGCAAACTCATTATTTGCTTACGATTCCACTTATGATTATATTGTCATGATAAGATATAAATAGTTGTCAATGTCAAGTAATCGTCGTTCATGAATAAATAATAATACCTACTTACAGTTTACCACGGAAGTAAATTGTAAAACATAGATTTTGAATTCAGCTTGGCAAATTAATATGGCACTATTTCCTGAATTTGGTAGGGAACGACCACTGCATATTCAAATGGAAAGAGTTTTGTGTAATTGGTACAAACATTTCCAAGAGGTTTGTGATAAAGACTCAATTGTTTATGAACACCAAAACAATTGGTCATTAAAATATCTGGTGTACCGAAAAAACAGGTTCTCAACTCAACACATTAAAAGAATTTGAAAATATTCATTCAAATCAAATGTTTCTGTACAGTCCACAGATGAAAATGAGGATGACGAACTGGTGGAGTGACTGAGGTAAAAAAAAATACAATATGTTATTAATATGTACATTGTACAATATTAAATATTTATTTAATTAACTATGCTTATGCGTTTTTTTGCAAACTGTACAAAACTACATACAACAGGTGACTTACTATAGTTTTTCACCTATAATGTCTTGATAGGTTTGATAGATTAAATACTTAAGAGGTTTTCGTCTCTGTCGCACCCAGCAGTGAGACAGGGACGAAATAAACGGTTTAAATAACAAAGTTTAGGCTAAGTTCACATGAACGCGCGTCAACGCGCGGTTGGCTCGCCGCGCAGTGTGAGATTATAACAAATCAATGTTGTCGTTTACATGACCGCGCGTTAACGTGCGTGGCCGCGCGTAGCGTCGTGCACCGCGCGCACGATCTTTAACCGCGCGTCGAAAGGACAGAATGGACGTGGAGGAGGTAATTTGCTTGTGGGTTTTAGTAAATCAATAGATATCTCGTCGTCCATTTACGTAGCTAAATAGGAAACGGTAATGTGCGGTCATGTAAACGACAACATTGATTTGTTATAATCTCACACCGCCGGCGAAACAACCGCGCGTTGACGTGCGTTCATATGCACTTAGCCTTAACCCTTAATCAAATGTTGCGAAACTATTTCCCACTTAATTTTATAGTTTTCATTTATTTTTCTGTCTTTTGTTTGTGTCTTAATAAAGTTTCTATTCCTTTATCTTTTTAAAATTGTCCCGTTTGATTAAGGGTTAAGATCCGATCAGTGGCGTAACTATAGGGTGGCAGAGCGGGCAAAATGCCACAGGCCCCCTAAATTAAATTCCGTTTTGCTAGAAAAAACTTTGTTGGCTTATTATATTTTGGTTATTTTCATAGCTTTTCAATAAAGTAGGTAGATTGTGTCACAAAGGAGCAAAATGATATATTTACGGCGAGGGCGTCCATTGAATCCTGAGTAGTGAGCATAGCACCGTAGTACCTTCAAAATTATTATTCGGACATATGATACGATGACGATGAGGAATATATATATATGTATATATGCAACTTTTTTAATTAACTAATTAGAGGTATAGATGAATTAGCGAGAGCGTGGAATTGCATATGTAGCGGTATTGTGTGTTTATAGGCATTCTATATTTGAAATTTCCCTTTTCCCGTACTATCAGCATAAAAAGAGGTTTATAATATAATAATTATATTTAAGAAGAAAATTCAAAAAGAATGTCAGTAGATATGAAATTCTAAATATTATTAGGCTGTTTTTATTGTATTGAATTTAGCAACCGAAAGAATTAATACTATTACTGCTGAGGACTGGGAAAATATTTGTCACCATGTCGAAAGTGAAGAAAATAAATATAGATGTCAAGAAGGGGAAATGGATCGAATTACAGATCATAATATATGTATTATCAACAATACTTGTGACAGCTCAGATGAAGAATTAAATAATAGCAAACAAAAAAAGACTGAGTATTGTTTTACTTGTTAAGAAGAGAAATATGATAAGAGACTTACGTTATTCTACTTTTCATGCGAACAACCACTACAAATGCAATTTCACGCTCTTGATAATTCATCTATAACACTATTCCCATCACTATCTCATCCTCTATCAAAAGGCAATTACAGTCAGGTATACCTGTTATTTTCATTGGCAATCTGAATAGGAGAACACTTTAGATGGCAGCACTTTGTAAGCCAATCTGTGGTTTTATATCTGTTTGTTATAAGTTGTAAAAATGCGTAATATAGTTTCAACGATACTGCATGGAATTAAAGTTTTAATCACGTTAACTGGTGCAGTCATTGAAGCGAAAAATACGGTCGTACCTCCGAATTTTTTTACTGTGAACCGATTTGCATGAAATTTTGGAATTAGGCTCATCTTACCCTTAACTTCAAAAGTGAAAATGATCTGAACTCCGCCTATTATTTTTAAGGGGTGTAAACAACCCCTTAATGGAAAAATTTACATTGAGCCATTTTATCGCTAGAAAACATGTCTAATAGTAATTGTGGTGAAATTGTAAAGTGTTTTCTAACACCATCAAACCTCACCCTCAAACCTCATATTTAAATCATTTTCAACCCCTTGAAAATCTTACAACCCTTGCAAACAACCCCTAAATTGAAAAAATCACAAAAAAATACTTTGGTATGACATAAAAAGATGTAAGTATAGAGTAAGTAATATTTTATATTCTCTATAATAATTATCAAATTTTTAACCCCCTTTCAACCCTTGAAAAGTACCCCTTGATAAAAAAATTATAATTTTTTTTTTTGATAAAATGAAAAGGATTTAAATATTATTCCACACTCTCGAAAATTATTATCATATTCTTAAGCTTTTCTACCCTTAAAACTACCCCTAAATTAAAACAGTAAATATATATGATTACTGCTACCATTTTACGTATATAAGTTAGTAACATAAGTTTTTGGACCATAACTCCTTCAATTTTCATGCTATCACAATTTATAAAAAACCATTGTAAGGGTAATTAAGAGAGCTACAACATCCTTTATTGCAATATATAGTAAAAAACCTTTTTCTAAAACGGTGAAGGGTTAAAGGGCTTAAGAGAGGCTGTGATTGCGCTGCCACGCGCTCTTTAAACAATCATATCTCCGTCATTTTTTGTTTGACAGAAAAAACAAAAAAACCAAATTGTTTGTCAGAAAAACACCTAAATTTTTATCCCTGCACTTTTATACGTATCTGTCGTCGTTTTTGAGATATTATGAGAAAAAGGTGGGTGTTTTAAGAATTTGAAATTTTTGGATTTGTTTTAATCGTGACTTTTTTGAAAAATATGTGTCCTGAAGCAGCCAAACTGATACAATCTATCAAACTCTTCATAATAAAGTTAATTCTAGGCGGAATACGATTAATTTTAATTTTGGTGGAAATGGCACTTATGAATCCCATTGATTTTAAAGGATAAACATTAGATGCTCCTCTTATTTGCAATACAGCTCACCTATTTTACGTGCAAAAGACTTTTAATAGTGCTCATTTTAAAGCTTATTTCAAGCACTACAAAACCTTTTTTTATTAGAATGCATAAAATGCATCTGCTCGCCGCTAGATGGCATTGACCACATCGATTAAATTTCAGACAATATAAAAATGGCTTTGATCTTTAATATCTAGCTTAATATTGCACTTAGAATACTTTATAAAAAACCAATTTGTTAATTTTTTTACCTGCTACAATTTTGTTTCTTATAAAATTTTCGATAAAACGTATATTTTTGGAGATATTTGCAAAAAACCGATGAAAAACGTGAAAAAATTGCGAATTTTCAATTGCCAATAACTTGAAAAGTATTGGATTTTTCGAAAAACTTTATAGATGATTTTTTGCTTAAAATTAGGCCTTCTATCGATTTCCGAGGTTATTTTGAAGAAAAAAAACAAACACCCCCGAGAAGTGGTGGCAACCACCCCCAGGGTGGTTGCGGAGTTCAAATCATTTTCACTTTTGAAGTTAAGGGTAAGATGAACCTAATTCCAAAATTGTATGCAATTCGGTTCACAGTAAAAAAAATCGGAGCAATAATGCTTCAATGACTGCACTAAACGGATTATGAAACAACCAATCATTATCAAGATTTCTTAGTGGTTGTTTTTTATAATAAGTAGTGTGAGTATTGGCGACCACAGGTCTGATGGCACTCTATTCCGTGGTTAAGGACGTTATATAATTGTAAACCAACGATATGTAAATGCTACGTACAGATCATGGAGTACTGAGAATTACTTACTATAGCATAAATGGATTCCTTTTGACTCTGCAGGTTTCGGAGAACACCACGCTGTTTCGTCTCCAGTTTACTCATAGTGGCTTTAAAGGCTAAAAAAAGAAAATTAAAATCAAAAACTGTTTTCGATATGATCAATTGACAACATTTCGAAATTGCAACTTATGCTAATTGCAAAACCATTCGGTTATAAGGGGCAGTAATCCGAAAATAATTATGGGTTTATTACATATTCACTAGTTATTACAACTTTTTATTTTGTGGCCAAAAGTCATAATTGTAGGCAATTGTATGGTAAAAACGCAAGTGTTCCTAATTATGTAGGTATATACACTGTATAACACGTTAAAAAAACCACTATACTGTGTACATCCCTCTACCAAGAAAACCTAATGTAATCTACCCCTACCTACGAGTTGGTTCTTGTGACATCCCGAAACGAGTATTTTTAACTTTCGCTAATGTATTTTGGTACCGGTAATACGTTCATCTAGTCAAACCACTTTTTTTAACGTTAAAATTTCTTTAGTTGTTTAATTAAGCTAGGGCAGTAATAAAGAGAAATACTAAAATGAGTTGGCATTTTAGTTGCAGTTCTAACAATATTGTTGTGGCCGCAATATGGGTCGACGGCGACGGTGTTTATTAGGTCCGGGTCCATCAGAAGATGATCCAGCCTCCGATCCCATTCTTCTACCACATCACCACAACAACAAATAACGTTAATAATGAAACCAACGTTAAAAACCAAACTAATTACCAAAAACGGAAACCATTAATAGTACTTCCAAAACTAGACCAAACGCAAGCTTACTAAGAGATAGAATGAACTTTAACACAATGGTGACCGCGTGGTTAAACGCGGGTGTTGCACCCAGGCGTGGCGCGAGCGTATCCTTCGCGCGACTTTAAAAGATTCACATTCTATATCATTTATTTTGGGTTGAGTTTTTAATAAGTAGAAAAATAAAGTACTTCTAATTTAACATTTATTTGAACATACTTTTATTACCCTCAATATAAGACATTGACTTTAGAATTACTTACTGTAAAATAGCAAAATTTATTTTCATACTAACAAAAAAAAAAGAACTTACAAAATTGGTTTTAAAAAATTATAATGGCATTTCATTTTAAATTCTCTTATATTTATGCGGTTGTGTCAATATTGAAAAAAAAATAAAAAGTATAAAGTACGTACAGATGTAGTGCAAAATGATTTTCCTTCGGGAAAACTCGGATCTCAATCGGAATACGATGGCACCCGAACTGTCAATCAATGATTGTATTAAATGAGTGACGTTTTCATGTCCATTAAAATGGAACTTTATTGTTTAGTGTCAAATGACAAATGCTGTCATTTGTCACTTTGTCATTTGACACTAAACAATAAAGTTCTATTTTAATGGACATGAAAACGTCACTCATTTAATACAATCATTGATTGACAGTTCGGGTGCCATCGTATTCCGATTGAGATCCGAGTTTTCCCGAAGGAAAATCATTTTGCACTACATCTGTACAAATAATAACGTGCGTGTAAATGGTTTTTTTTATATTATAAACTAGCTGTCCGCGCCCTGCGCTGCCCGTATGTTTTTTTTCATACAAACCTTATGAAATACATTTTACGTACTATTCTAGACCTACTGAATAAACACACAACTTCATAAGAATCGATCCAGCCGTTTCGGAGGGATTTAGTTACAAACACTGTAACATGAGAATTTTATACATAATATTTTATATTATTTTAATCAAAATAATGGTTTATTCAAATTTCAATTGTTTTGATGTATTCATTAATGTTCTTTTTGACACAACAAGTTATATCGACTTATCGGGTTTGACCACGCAACCCTCGATATTAGATATTCACTGATTGACTATACTCAGTTTTTTTTTGTTACCGCACTTTTCACGTTACACCGTGTACTCCAGCTATTTTTTTGCTATTTATGAATAGTTTAGCGATAGATTGCTAATGCATAATGATATCGGGATATAGATGGGGTCAACGTAACATATTGCCACGTTATCTGCCACACAGTAAAGTTTGACCATTTTGGAAAAAAAAGCTAGTGTGGTTTTACCCCCTAACCCTTTACCCCAGTTAGAAACTTATCGACTCTTATTTTATCGATCTATGATTAAGGGACCATACCAAAGACTTGCATCAAGACGTACTGGATCCTTCATCCCCACTTTTTGTAGTAAAAAGAAATAAAACGAGAAGAACATACCTTTAAGTTGCATGTGATACAGTTTTTCTTCGTTTTTAAGAACGAGGAGTTTCTGTTGTTCCACGAAGGAGCAATGCATGGCGCGCTGTTGGTTTAAGGTTAACTGGCTAGCATAGCGCTCTTCTTCCTAAATTGATGAAAAAATGTTGATATATCTATATTTTGCATTGCAAGTGACGAGGAGAGGTTATGCACTCAAAGAATAATTCGCCTCGTATTGTTCTAGTATTAAATATTGTCCAAATAAATGAAATATGTAACCGGCGCGGTAACGCTTTGGAGTGTCACGTTTCTAACGCGTCTTTTACGGCGACCGCTGTGGTAGGTAAGTATAATTTAGTCTAAAACGCAGCTGGTCTACGCTGTGTATCGTCTAAAACGCAAATGTTCTAAATATATGTAGCAATTAGTCTAAAACCCAACTTGTAACTGATCTAAAACGCAACTTTCTATAACATTTTGAAATCATAATACAGCTTTGTATAGGTCTACCAGAATCTGATGACACAAAGGGCACTTCAAATTTAGGGCTCGCAACTCCGGGTTAGTAGAATTTAAATGTCTTGATAGGTACTTCCCACCAGTCTTAAAGCTTGTCCCAGAAAAAAATTACGCGTATAGTTAACAAAATAAAACCAATACAATATAAAATAATGTTTCTCTTTTAGTTTAATTATGTTACACGACTCTAAATATTGACAAATAATATATAAGTTTAGTCTAATTTTCCGTGCATCCAGAGATATCGTAATTTTTTCTTAACACGTGCCATCTGATTTGATTTTTTTTTTTTTTTTTGATTTGTTGTTGTTGTACACATCGTCATTAGCAATTAATTTAGAAGCTTTTTTCCACATTATTTTGGAGTTATTAATTATTAACTGAAACGGCATTACTCTTGTACATAAAGAGCTCAATGTTTTTCAATTGGTCATCGCTCAGGACATAGGTGGGTTGGGAGGATTTAGGTATTTTTCAACAAATTCGATAAATTTTGAATTATACCAAAGTATCACCTTTTTCGTGTAATGATATTTTGCCAAATCAGGTCAAAATGAGACTGGCTTAATATGACGCTTTAAAATTGACAACAATCCTTTTTTAAGACACTAATTTAGTTATATTTTTCCATTTACAGTGCCGTTAGCAAGATAAGGTGTACTACGATTTCCACAGGAACAGATTACCTGCCACACGAGAACTTTCTTGGCAAATATATTTCGTTTAATCACCTTAAACTCTTCACTGACTGTTTTTCTATCTGTTTCTTAATAATAATGATGACCAAGCAGTGACGTGAAGTCGGTTTGCAGTATGTTTCGTCACCCATTACTATACAATAACTTTTTTTGGTAAGTTTTAAATAAAGTTTTGTAGACCGAGATTTAGCCATAATTCTTTGTTTGGCGTTATAGAATTACTTTTCTTTATTCTTTGCACCGTTGAATTTGATGTTTTAAACTTTTTGGCCAAGTCTCGTAGAGAAAGTGCAGGATTCTTCTGTAAAGCTGCAATTATCTTTTTTTTTACGTTTACATCAACAAACCCGGTCTCAGGTCCACTTCCACGCTGACGTCGTATGCTGCCGGGTTCCGCAAACCGTTGGAGTACCCTTTTAACGGTTCGAGTAGAAGTTTTTAGCTCCAATGTTACTTTTCCGTAGAAATGCCTCGATATTGAATATATTTTGTACAATATTTTTTCGTGCAACTTTTCTTTTGTCGACGACATTTTTAGTATAAAAGTGACATCTTCAACCTTTTCAAATGATGTTGTGATATGTAAGCGCCCGAAAACCTTTTATTTGACGACTTGTTAAGAAAATATTGAGTTATCTCAACTATATTAAAACTTAATTAGAATTAAATGTACATAGGGGAGGGGGGGCATAGCGGGGTAGCGGGGCATAGCGGGTTAGCGGTACTTTTTGGCGAAGGACGAACGGCATGGCAATTTGAATAAGGCTCCGTGATTGGTGTTTAGTCTGCGCGTAACCGCCGCGAGCTTCGCAGGCAGCCGATTGACGCCGGTAAGAAATATTTAAAATATTTGCAAAACCTATGTAATCCTTAAAAATATTGTTGATATTTGATTCACGTTCATTCTGTACCTTTATACTGTAGTCGTAAAGGTTTTATTTTGTGATTTGCGGCGGATCTAAAGGATTTTATATTTCAACAACTAAGTCTGCTTATAAACAAGGCAAGATGGCGGTCGTTAATGTTTCGATGTGACAGCACAGCACGTAGGGGCAAAGTGGGGTTAAAGTGATGGGGCATAGTGGGAAACAAGCTTAATAGGTACCCCACTTTGCCCCCTAATTTTGCTTGATTTGCCTTATGTGTTATTAATTGGTGCCTACCGTCGTTTGTTTCAGCTAAAATGGTTCGAACATAAAAAAAGACGACGAATCAACACTCGTGGTCTTTAGAATCAATGAAAAAAGCGGTACTCCATGTCATATCAGGAGAAATAGGATATAAAAAAGCCGCTGGAATTCAATTCTAGAATCTCTGTGCAATGTATGTTAATGATTCGTTGGGATTTAACGTTAAATTTAACTAATGATCCCCACAGTTACTGTTAGAAATGATATTCTTTGATAATAAAGATTTAATTCGTTTATAATAGTTGTTATAATTCACTACGCCACTAAACCCCTTCTCAAGCCCCACATTGCCCCTTTTCATACCCCACACTGCCCCATTTAGTACCCCACAATGCCCCTTATGCTGCCCCACTTTACCCCAATATACGGGGCATAGCGGGACAAAACCCACTTTTGATAAAATTGATCATGTACCTAAATTTAATTATATTCGAACAAAAAATAACATGCAGTATTATACCTTAGATACCAATAGTTAATTTAAGTTGGATTGCGTGTAAGTTATACAGATGAATCCGAATCTAACTCCCTCTGTTCCTTAGCTTCCCCGCTTTGCCCCCCCCCCCCCTTCCCTATAACCCATCAGGAATAAATTCTCCAAATGACAATGAAAACCGTATCCAAATCCGTTGCGTGGTTTAGGAGTTAGCGGAGAAACAGACAGGCGCAAAGCGACTTTAATTTATACTATTTTAGAGATTTCTTATGAGATTCTGGTACCTAAGTTTCGGAGTCGTGGGTCACGTAAAGTCAGAGACTATGAACAGATAGATATGTCGAGCGAGACACAAGCTGAACCAAATCAGGTGAAATTTGGTAGGATGGTGTAATCCTATGATGACCCAAACACAGATGTGGTGTTTTTTTTTAATTAAATGTGTTTTTCGGGGGACAAATTAGGAAATAAAAAAAACCTTACTGTGTCATATATTATATGAAAGGGTTCGTTTTAGAGTCCTTTTCATTCAGAACACTGAATTTAGCCTAGTCCAAAGCGGGCTATAGGATTGGCGTAAGCTGTCAGACGGCCGTGTCGAGCGCCTATGCCAATGAAGAATCACTAGGTACGCCAAATCGCTTGAATGTTTGTAACACTAAAGCGGGTGGTAGGACCTTGTGCAGGGTCCGTCCGGATCGCTACCACCATCTTATTTATTAACCTACCGCCAAACAGCAGTGTTCGCATTGTTGTGTTCCGGTTTGGGGATAAGACAGCCGGTGAAATGACTAGCATGGAGGCATTCCATCTTAGTCCTCAGGGTTGGCAACGCATTTGCAGTCTTAGGATTGCATTGCAGTCTTGTGAATGCGAATGTCTATGGGTCACAGTTTCCACTTACCATCAGGTGCTCGTTTGTCTTCTCAAAGCCATAAAAAAAAAGTAAAAAAAAAACTACTTTTTGTTTCATTCAAATAGAACCAATGGTTTTGATTCTACGAACATTTTAAATTTCGGTCAATAATGTTAAAGCGCGCGGGCGCTATCTTGCTGGTGTGATAAAATGAACAATAAATGAAATCCCAAGAGAATCCTATACAAGAAATAAAGTTAGACATGTAAAAATAAGTCAAACCAAGTAACACAAAAATCCGTAATAAGAGCTGTTTATTAGAATTGTCTACGCTTAAAGCTGAATAACTTAGCTGAATAAGGGCTGAAAATGCGCTTTTTCAGCCGTTATTCATCTTAATTGGGCACAAATTATTCAGCCTAAAGTTCACATGGCTGTTTAATTGCTTTATAGTGGCTGAATAATGGCTGTATTAAGGGTCACAGAGTTATAAGGGCTGAATAACGGCTGTTTAAAAGAGCACAAGGGCGTGTTTATTCAGACTAAAGTTCACATGTGAACCCTTATTACTATCTTAAACCTCCACAAGTTCACCTTTAGCTGGACAAGCAAGAAAGTCGCTACATCAAACGTCAAGTTACAAATCTATATAATTAATTGAATACCTGTTGAAGTGTTTTGATTTTTCATTGAGATGACCCTACGACTAGATTTGCTTCAACGGGAAATGGCGGAATATTAAATAGTAATTAAGTATACTTGAATTTTTGTTATATCAGTGAAAATGATTGCGGTCTCGATTTTACTGTGTATATATATATATATATATTATTTAAGAAAATTTTCACGCGCTCCATAAATAATGCGTTTTTTTACAAAATAAACAGTAAATATACGCCGAAGAAAGTATACCAAATCCGTTTTCTTTCTTTTTTTATCAAAAATATACCATAAACTGATGTTACTGGTCTAAGAAGAGACAATAATTTTAATTTAATAATAGTTTATGGTTGAAATATCCTCAAAAGTAAAGATAAAGTACGATAATTTAAAGGTTATAGAATAAAAAATGGTGAATGAGTTTTCTGCACCAATGTGAACTACTTTTATTCCATATTTCAGCTATAGGCTGCGTAATGATTAACGAGAGTCCCTTTATTCAGCCTAAACCAGTAATAAGTGTAACTCGTGACCGCAAATTCAGCAGTAGCCGTTAATTTGATTCACTAATATTCTTCTAAACAGCTATTAGCGTTTTGCTGAACTTCTAAACAGCCGCTATGCAGATTGTATCAGTAGGCTGAATAAAGGCTGACTAGCAGGGAAAAAATCAGCCCTAAGCATTAGTAATGTTCACTTGTAGTTCACTATACCTCTATTGACGTTATAATAGTTCACAAGTGGTATCTTAAAAAGTCAACGTAATAAATATTCACATGTGCTATCATACACAGCACTTAGCATAAAGTTCTCCACTAAGTTGCCCTTAAACAGCTAATAGTGTTTAAAAATACTTAGAGCTGAATAAGGATGTAAATGTGTACCCTTTCTATACCGTAATACAGCTCTTATTCAGACTGAGCTGTTTAATTGACACTAAATGCTATTATGCAGCTGTAAGTTCACGGATGAACTTTTGTAAGTGTTTATATCAGCATAGAACTGTATATAAGACCACGAGTGAGTAGTTATATTGCTTACTGTGTTACTTGGGATCATACTAGGGCGCGCACGGCTATTATTCCGTGACGTCATCATCCGTGAGCGCTAGCCGCCGGGTTTCGAGCGCCGCAACCGAAGTTTAAAATTCAATATCTCGGAAACTATTTGTTTTTTTGATATTCTTTAAGAATACGGTAAACCAAAAATCAAAACTTTCTCTATTCCACGCAGTTTGACAATTCCTTGAAAATATACGCACATTCAAAATAACTTCAAGTTCCTTAGCTCGTTTCTCAGAAGACTTAGTTTTGTCCAACGAATCCACCAATTTCCCTTTTAGCTCTTTAATCTGAAACAGTACGAAAGGTATTTTTCATCACATGCAAGTGTGATGTTTCATCACACGTAAACAGTATCTAAATATACAGGTTAACTTGGCCGTAATGCCGCATATAAAACCCTTGAGCTTTCGTTTTATCATGAAACCCAAGGTCGGTAAGTATTTTTTTATTTATTTATAGCACAGCACACAGGTCATGCAAGTTCAAGCAAGGACTTTACACGCAATTGAAAAGTTGTCTTAAAATGTTATCTAAACAAGAATTTCATTGCAATCTCGCTACATGTTACATAAATACTCAACTAATGTTCTTAATAATCAAAACGTCGATTTTTTTTTTCTTTTACACTCTGTCATGGGTATACCTACTTACGTAAGTATTTGCCCTTAACGTTTCTGAACAAAACATTTGTATAATCTGTGGTGTGGGCAAAAAGCCCGCCATCGGCTTAAAAAAAAGTTCAAGTATTTCGTAATAATAGTTGTGCTGACTTGTGTATTAAAGCTATAATTCATAATTATTTATTTACTTACTCGCAAATGTGATGAAAAACATTGTACGTTTCACGGGCGGAAAGGGAATTACGAACCTAGACTCAGAAAGCCTTCTAATAGAGCCTCGATCGTAATTCCTTACCGCCCTTAAGACTGCGCCGAGCAAACGTCGAGCGTCCAGTGGCGCCCTCATTACTATTATTGTGTTTTCTAATTAACTAAAGAATTTCCTTGCAATCAGACGACACGGATTTGTAGCGCAAGTAAAAACAAAATTTATGGGATACATAACAAACTTTAATAACAATTACCCTTTGAGTAGTCAGCTTAACGGGAAAAGGTGGCCACGTTTTTTCCGTAAAGCTGATAACTAGAAGGTGAATTGTTATTAAACTATGTGATACCCTATAAGTTATGTTTTCATTTGTAGTACAAAAACCTACCGACCAATTTCAAGAAAATTCTTTAGTTTATTAGAAAACACAATAATAGTATGGAGGGCGCCATTGTACATCCGGCGTACGCTCGGCGCAGTCTTAATACACAATGTACTATAAAGAACTTATGTACGAGGCCCACACCGAAATGACCGAGTACGATACTTGGGATTGATTGAGTCAGCATAAAACTTTTTTGTTACGTGGGTACTGGTCACTTGCAATCGTAATGACATTAACACAATTAAAAAAAAGCTCAGTGTTTTTCGTAATGCCTGTTTAAATTTAATAAGTCGATAGACAAAATGGAGCCCACGCGTGAAAATGTTCGTGCCATAATTTTGCATGAGTTGGGCGTCAGAAAGTCGGCTCGTGTTGAGTGGCGTCGGTCTACTCTGAAACGCTTCAATGGAGGGAAGTCCAAAGCGATTTATATAACATCGTCTCAGGTGAAGAATCATGGATTTATTCTTATGAAGTGGTGCGTTCCCGTTGCGTATCGAAGAAAATGGTCGCTTCGTTTGTTTCCAAAAAAGAACATCTGGCCACAATTCCGTTCGTTTGCTAGAAATGATGGCTGAACTGCCTAGAGGTAATGCTACACGCCGAATCATCTTACACCACGATAATGCGAGCTCCCATACCGCTCGCAAAACAAAAAAGGTTTTTGAACAAGGAAAACGTAGAGTAAGGAGTGGTCCGGAAAAAAAGTAGCAGCACATAATATGGAATTTACTTTTATTTTGTTCTAATTTCTAAGCAGTGCATTTGTAATAACACGGGAACAGCTAGTGAATTTATATGAAAACTGGTCAACCTTTTCATTCCGCGACTGTACTTTATATCACGTTTTTTTGACACAGAGTGGCCCGCGGCTTGGAAGACGTGTCGAGGTCTGTAGATATCATACTATTAAATAAAAATACAATCATTTTGAAATATATGAGATTCAAAAGTTTTCTCAATATTTATTGCAATGTAAGTACTTTATAATTTTTTGCACAACACAATTTGACAATCTTCGCTTGCCGTTTTCTACAATACCACAATTGAATTTCCATTTTCAGAACTTGTTTTATGCTTTTAAGAATATTATTATACGAATAAGTTATACCAATAAACTGGATTTCACGTTGGGTAGTAAGGAAGTTTCTCCAATCTAACCTCTGACAGGGGTTTTTCTATGGGAGACAAATTTCCGTAAAAATGGCAAATACACAATTTTTGAAAATCCATGTAACTACCTCAAACTAAAGTCAAATCAAAAATAATAAATAATGATCAAAAGACAATTCAATAAGGTATAAACTAGCCCATCAAACTTAAAAAAAAAATATGTTTATGACAAACACCTCATAAATTCTCTCAAAAGACACTGTTCAAAAAGTTTTAGGTGAGATTTAATGTAAAAGGCGAAAAGTTGAAATCCCTCTTTATTTTTACCATTCTTATTGTTTATTTTATTTAATAGTATCTACAGATTACTATTAAAAATGCACTGCTTAGAAATTAGCACAAAATAAAAATAAATTCCATATTATGTGCTGCTACTTTTTTTCCGGATCACTCCTTAAATGTGTCTTCCGTACAGTTCCGACTTGAGCCCTAACGTTTTTTTTTATATTCCCAAAAATTAAGGATTTGTTACGTGGTCAGCGATTTCAAAACCCAGAAGCGGCAGTACAAGCGTATAAATCGGCCATTTTGGAAACGACCACTTCAGAGTGGAATTACTGTTGTTGTAATAACTGGTTCGAAAGAATGCAAAAGTGCATTGATTGCAAGGCAGGATACTTCGAAAAACAATGAAATATAATTTAGGTGAAACGTACTTGTAGTTTTTTCAATTCCCGATTATTTCGGTATGCCCCTCGTACCTACAACGCACAACGCGATAAATATTTTTAATTTTAATTTGAATGGTGGTTCCTGCGCGTCCGCGTGGCAACTGGCGAGTACCTTATGTACGACCGCTTTGACCGCCATTTCCTTGCGATGCTGTTCCTCCATGATCCTTCGGTTTTCCATGTGTAACTTCTCGAGTGCAGCGTGCATGTTGCTCAGTTCCCTCTGCAAGCTTTGAACCTGAACGGAAACGTATCAATTTAGACCCAAATGCACCTCGGCCTGTGGGGAACACCATCATGTTGTGCATTTCATTGCCACGAAGTAAACTGTCATAGATCAGATCAATATCGGTTCACTAATGTTTTACCAAATCATCATTTAACAAACTACTAGTATATAATTTTACAAACTTTCAATTCGCAAAGACGTAGGTACTTCCCATCACATATTTTTTTGTGTAATCTAACGTAACCTAACTTATTGAGGCTGGGTTTTATAAAGATCCGTTTGATCAAATTTCGGTCTGGAATGTCAAAACTTGTATGATGCTACTCAAATTTGATCTGACATATTTACTTACGGACTTTTATAAAACCGGGCATTAATAAGCCCATATAACCCATGGTATAATAACAATTACATTTTTGCAAAATGTATGTTTGTAAAATGATATAGTTTGTCAAATGATGATTTGCTAAAAAGTTAGCATATTGTTTATATCACACTATCAAAGTCACCCCTGAGGCATGTCAAAAAATTGTGTTTTTTTTTAGAAGTTTTAAATCTAAATTGTCTGAAAATCCTTGAACATATGAAAGTAATGTCGCAAAATAGCTAAATAAAAACTCACACATCGCACGAAATCGTTAATGCAAAATTTTAAAGTCGCCTCGCATTTTTAACGTCTCCCCATTTTACGGCATGAAACTTTAAGACGTTTTAAGTTCGCCGCAAGCAACGCGGCGGGAAAGTCATAGACATATTAATAAATAACAAATGATACTTAATGAATGCAAACGCTCAACTTGTTACTAAAATACTAAAATCGCTATATGTATGCGTATAATATTTGAGGAGTTCCTTCAATTCATCATGGAGCCCCTCATCAGATTCCGATTTGGTGACATTATGGGACCACCTCGGATATACTCAATGAAACCAAAAAAAAAAATTTAAAATCGGTCCACTTTTGAGGGAGAAATCAGAAAACATCATCCAGTTTTCATAGCACGATAAGACTAAAGCGAGCTATGGAGTCGACATTCATATTAAAACTCGCTCCATAGGTACAAACAGCAACACAGTTAACTATACACTTCACAAATGGGAAATAGTGCAAGAAAGGGACCCACACTTGACACGTCGTGTTATGCGTGTGTGCGTCTATAAATCGGCTACAATTCAAAAGAAGTTGAAATTAATCTTTTTATCTTTTGTTTTATGCAACTTCAAGATTGACGTTAAATATCATATAATTAAATTTGTGGATGTCTGATCGGACAAACATGGACGCAAAAAACTACACAGACGAAAGAATTTACGATATTTCGAAGCAAACACATGGCCGAACAGGTCAAGTGGAATAATTTTTGGGTTGGATGAGTTCTATTGGTCCAGGAGAACTGGCAGAAGTGAGTTGGCAGGATGACTGGAGCCCAATACAATACTGACGATTCTTAGAGATGTTTTTACCAACGGTTCGCACGGCGTATTTATTTGGCCCAAGACAATTTCATTGATAATATTTGGGAGCAAACGGTTCCCTTTTAGGGAAGTGACATGTATTGGAACATGGTGCACAATGTGAAGTCCAAGGTGGATCTTTTTCCTAAATAATAGTGGAGGGCACAAATGTTTAAATCAATTTATCAATTACATTAATAATGCAATTATACTTTGATAAAAACAGAAATATCCTTTTCAATCATAGTTTTATAGATATCGTCGCCAGTTTAATTTTGATTTTGACAAATTCACGCGTCTTTGTGAAGTTGAACCCATGTTGAACTAGTCTGGGGCCCTACTTTAAGTCACGAAAGCTCCATCCCTGTCACTCGTCATTCGAGACTACATCGAAAAAAATAAATGGACGTAACGTAGGTAACATAGAACTTCAATTGGGATACGCCAAAAAAAATAACTGCTCGCTTTTACAATTTTATTCGAAAGAATAGCTATTTCTAAGAATCTAATTTGAAGCATTTCATGATTAAAAGTATTATTGGTATTTGAAACAATTTATCAAAAAAAAAATAACCTCGCCTACATACTGTGCAAAAATGGCGGAGCTATTAAGAAAACCGGGCAAGAGCATGTCAAACCATGCTCAGTATAGGGTTCCGAAGCCGTAACGACAAACACAAAAAACTATCTCAAAAATCAACATGTATGAACCAATTTTCTATAAATTTAGTTATTTGGCGCTGTCTTAGATGATTTTTAGTAGGTATAAACCCGTTAGTCGCCTGTATCTCAGGAACTAATTAAGTCTACTTAGTAATGATTATTTTTCTTATAAATTCGTATATAATATCTCAAACAAGAGCCAAGCTTTTAAGTGTGAGATCAGTATACGTATGTAGGTAGTTAGGTATCTAAACTGCTTCAAACCGACTTTAAATTACAATAAAAGTTAAATCTTTTATATAGTAATTAATAGAAATTGAAAAAAAAACAAGGTTCAGTAAATAGAATTTTAAGTTTTCCAAACGATAGGTACTCAACTCAAATCAATAATCTAATCGAAAATTTGTAAACTTTCAGATCGCAAATCGCAAACTTGTAGGTAGCATTCCGGGGCACGTCCAAACAGCAACTAGGCGCTCGCGCTTATGAGCGCGGCTGTCGCTCGATTTGTTGCTTGGACAGTTCCCCGCGCGTCCTGCACGCCCCGTTAACAAATGTTTCTATCAAAGTTATCATAGGCGATTTTGATAGGTATAAACACTTTAGTCGCCTGTATCTCAGGAACTAATCATGTCTACTTAGCCGTGATAGTTTTCCTTTAAAATTCGTTATATGCGCTTTTGTTGAAGATTTTTTTCAGATTTTTGTATTTGTAGTTTTGGCTGTAGGGGGGGGGGGACACTTGACTCTAACAAAAAATAGCGCTTTAAAGCTTAATATTTCATAAACGGATCCCTTAATCGAAAAATTGTTTTAATTAACCCGCAATATTTTTGAAAGACCTATCCAACGACACCCCACACTATGGGGTAGGCAAGAAAAAAAAAAGCCTTCCCCACGTTACGTGTAGGGGAGGTGCATAAAAAAAAAATATTTTTCAAAATTTTATTTTACCATTTTGTTGGCGTGATTAATATGTATATTCATGCCAAATTACAGCTTTCTAGTACTACGAGTCTTTGAGCTAGACTGGGGACGGACGGACGGACGGACATGGCGAAACTATAAGGGTTCCTAGTTTGACTACGGAACCCTAAAAATGAGTATACCTCGTGTAAGATTCAGAAAGACTGTTTTTAAAGTCATAGTAGACGAACGTCATTCAAACATAATGTAAACAAACAATCGCAATACAATAAATTTATAATTTCAGAGTATTTTAAGCATTCGGCCATTGCTTATTACCTAAACCTTAATTAATTCAGCATTTCCTGCATGACACTTGTTTCTAGAGTAGTCACTGAAAACAATCACATTAAATTTATTGGTTAGAAATTCCATACTTCCAATCATGAGTTTCTACTATAAATGTTGATGCCGTCGATTTGAATCTTTTGAAAAACCTCACCACACAAATTATTAACATTCATCACACATAACTCAAAAGAGGATTAATATATTATTTTCACTTCTCATGCTCGTAAAGTCCTTCTTTATGCTGGGTATAGGCTGCATAAAATCGCATTTTATGCACTAGTGCATAAATGGTTGTCGTCATCTAGACTAAGACAATTAAGCCCTACAGCCAGACAGACGAGGTGACTACATTAAATAAACTTGTTATTTGAATAAATTTACTTTAATTTTATTTATATTTGCATCGTAGTTGCATCTAACAAAGAAGAAATTTAAAACTATTAAAAACAAGCATTATTAACAAGAACATTAAAAAATCAACGTAGGTATAAACTTGGCAGTATTGCGTTCGACCTAAGTCAAAAATCGCAAACAGAAAAAAAAAAAAATTGACAGAAATACAGTGGCGGGAAAGAGGTTTTGGACTATTAATTAGTTATTTTCTTTGCAAAACTTGTTGTGTTATGGAATTTAATTAAAATGTCGTCTAGTGAAGAGGAAAATAATGCTCACACCTAACACACTCATGGAAAAAAATGCAAAAGAACTTATTAAAGTTTTTTTACATTATCACTTTTTATTTCCTCGTAATCGAAGTGAAAAGCAGAGTGTATAACTCGGTCTTAAAACCCATTTTATCCTCGACTTAATTATCCAACCTCGCCTGCCGGCTCGGTTGGATACCATAAGTCTCGGATAAAATGGTTTGTTTTATGCCCTTGTTGTACAATCTACTATTTCATCATAAGAATTACAGTTTATTTGTAAACAAATAATTTTGACATGACAACAGCTGTCTTTGAACGAAGGTGTTAGGTAGAGGTCTAAATTGCACTTATAAAATAGAATATTGGAGCGGTTTCATATGTTTTATGTAAAACCACAAAGAGGTTGACATAGCGTAATTCGAACCGGCATTAAGGGGTCAAATGTAGGTCAATTCTTAATTTAATTAGAATTAATTAATTGTACAATATTTTTTTAATCCTACAGGAATCGATTTCAGAAGCCTATTCCTCGAAATGGTTTTTAAATTTTCGTACATTATCAAAAGTTGATGTATCCCAATTTTCAGTGGGGCTCACATTTAGAAAAAAATAATCTGTCAAACAAAAATAAGAAAGGCATGTATGTCACACATATGCAATCGTTATTTGATTTGAAGTTGATATGATACATATATATTTATCTCTTTCATGGTCAGTTAAGTGTTTCTGTTTGTACTCATACTCAATCATTTATTATCATTCCGCAGTTCATATCATTAACAAATAAGAGTAACAATTCCTCCTGTTTATATAAATTGCTTGTTATACTTTAACATAATTTGATGAAAGGCATTATTCCTATAGCTACATGTTTTATGGATATTGATAATTAATAACAATAATATGGTTATGATTGTTACAGTTTTAAAAAAACAGGCTTATGCTTAATTAATTTTTTTCATTTAATAAAACTACCTTAAATAATAGCTTTTTTATTTATAGTATAAATTAAAAAATAATTGTAGAATACAATAACTAACACAGTATTAGTATGAGTACGACGCGAGTTTTAATTTAAATCTCACTTTAGTCTTACCGTGCTATCAAAACTCCAAACTCTGATAATAAGAATGAAAGATAAAGATAAAGAGACATTTATTCGCAACAATACAAAACCACTTTAGGTACATAGATACAAAAACAACAAGACACAGAGAAACAGTTACGAACGTTCCCAACTCAACATTCGCTAGCCGTAAAACCAGCACTGGTCTTCCGTTGTAACCGCTCGGAGAAGATATGGAAAGTGACACACTTAGATAACACAAAATAACGTAAAATTTATTTATTTATTTACTAACCAACTAATATTTACAAATATGCCACAAATATAAGTTAGAAATGAAAAACATCAAGGATCAACATTGCAATCATTTGTACGAGTTGTATTTGTATTTGTATTTGGAAGGGTAACTTCAAACAAAAACGACTGCCAAATAAGCTACAAAACACTTTTTGAAATAATAATTGAGTAAATATTTAATGAGTTAAGGTTTGAAGTCATTTATGTCAAATATTGATAGGTATAAAGTTTGAGTAGGCAGTAATTTCAGTAAGGTTTTATACCGTTTAAAAGACAAAAATCTGCAATTGGTTACAAAATCTCTGACACAAGAATTTTATTTGATAAAAAATAATCTCAAGTTTTACTTGAACGCGTCCAAGTATTTCAACATTTCACGTGGATGGTTTAATACAAAAATCACATAAATAATTAATTATATTAATACCTAATTTTCATACTAGTGTTTTGACAAACTTACTGATTATTCCCCTTGAATCATTTAATATTCTTATGTTACACTATTATAAAGTCGTAAAAGAATATATCTTTACAGTCAGCATCAAATAGTCTTTAGCATCCAAACTGCCAAATATATCGCAACACATCTTTATCCTTATTGTTTTGTTGTGATAATAGCTTAATTACAAAGATCATTAATATCATTATAGTTAATTAAGATTTTGCGAGAATTAGATTATACCTAAGCAGGCATGCATATCGATCATAAGTTTTAAGAAGGCTCGGTACCTAATAGATATGTGATAAAATAAACGACTCGACGTCTGATACTCGATGTCATTAAAAAATATGCATATTATTGTAAATAAATGTTGACAACGTACTGTACAATTTGGGAATGCTGTGATATAAAAAAAATGTCTTCCAGTTTTAAATTACATATTTAATCCGATTCATCAAAATGGATAGGCATCCTATTTTCGCTACGCAATTCGCGAGACCATCCACCCAAGCCAGACGGCGTTCTTAATTTTTTGGTATAAGTACTACCTATTTATTTTATTATGTAACTATAGTAAAGATGACATAACATTCAATTTCCACATTCACATTTTTCAAAGATATAATTGCCATGACATTTTAGTATTGGAATATTTACATTTCAATAAGTTACTAATGAAAATAAATATGGCTTTGTTTTGCATCTGTGTGGGTCCTGCACCAATTCACAAGGCAACTTGGCATTTTCGCAGCATTATTTAAATACGGTACTAGAAAAACCAATTTAATTTCACTCTTGTCAAATACCCTATTACCTACAACAAAAATAAATCGAATTATTTTTGTCAAATACCCTATATTTCACAAGAGTGAAATTAAATTGGTTTTTCATTAACAACAAATAATTTTACTAGGAAAACATCAATCTTTTATTTATGTTTGCTATTTTAAGATTGTTAAATTCATAAAGTCCAACAATAAGGACGCTGTTTGATTGTGACGTCACAAGACAGTAATCCCTATAAATTTAGCGTTAGCGTTTTTGAGATTTCATAAAAAGAAGCTGATTTGACTTTTGTCAAAATACCGTATTATTAACAACCGTTTGACACTACTTCAGAAGTCCGACTGATAGACGGTTCGGCACTAAAGGCCGTATTAATAAACTAACCTCAACTCTAATGCTCGTCTCGAGATGCGTCAAAAATGAGTGTTCTATGGTTTGACGTTTACTTTGACGTATCTTGTGACGGGCGTCTCAGCCAAGATGAGTTAATTAATACGGGCCTAAGTATTCGCTCCACCCCCGCCGACAATGTTAGTGGGGCCGATGTTGAGCGTCAGTTACGCATCCATGCTTATTATATTTCGATGGTGAACATACATTAAAAAATACAACCAGTGTAACAGAAGGGAACCTGGTTCTTTTTTGAAATCGGTTTAAAACTGAACTCGGAACTCCCTAATGATAAGTAGGTATTTCATGGATGGCAATAATATTTATTTATTATCACTGCCTGTCAGCCATATGTTAAGGTTAGCCTGGTCAGGGAGTCATGGGGCCCACGGGCGCGTGCCTTAAGTTTTTTCTGCGCGGTGCGTCGCAAGTTAAGTGATAAAACTTGTATTCTGCCTTTTGGAAGAATGTATCGTTTCCCAACTATTTCATTTGCCTTACCGCTTTTTTTTGTAACTGTAAATATGTCAGGATTTATTTCAGTACCATCGTATAGAACCCTATAGGTTAGGTTAGTTTTATAAAATGTAAATTTACTTACACGAGCGTCTCCATTGAGAGCATTCGCGTGCAATGAGCATTCGGTGCGAACATCGAGTGGTGTGTAAGCGTTGTAACGCTCTGCTCAACCACCACTCGAATATTTAGGCGAATGCTCTCAGTGGGGACGCTTCTTATGCCAAATTATGTACAGTTTTGTAGTACCAAGAGTTAAACCGCGGACAGACAGACATGGCGAAACTATAAGGGTTTTTTTTTTAGGGCTAAAGGTTACTAGTTGTACAGGTACCAGGCGATAACAAATAATAAGGGATGGATAAGAACTAATTCACAGCAAGGCGCAGTACCAAGGGAAAGGGGGTGGTGATACAAAAATATCGTATTATTGACTGTATGTACTTTTATCGCTAATAAAAATATATTACCCGGTTCTGTAATTGGGTAAGAAAAAGAATATCGTTATCAGCCTTATTTCATGCTGTGCTAACCTACCACGATACTTTATGATCGGCGATCGCACACAGGGCAGCAGCAGAGCATCGAGGTGGGCACTGGGCACTGACCTCGCTATCGGCCGTAATGTTGTTTTCGAGCAGCTGCTGGTGCTTCAGGCGCGTGTTGGCGAGCAGTTGCATCAGCGCCGTGTTCTCGCGCCGCGCCAACGCGTTGTTGTTCCTCTGTTGGTCGCAGAATGCCTGGTGCTCGCGACACTGCTCCGTTATTTTACCCGCTTCAACCTCCAACACTGCATAGTCCTTCACAAATCGATAAATAAACAATAAAGACGAAACAAACATAAACAAAATATACATAATGTAATTGTAAAAAGGTAATAATAAAATAACGATTAGTTTTCCTTACGACTTAATATTGATAATAAACTGTTACCAATACATCTCCCCGAAATTCCTGATCCAAAATGTTCAAAATCCTTTAAAATCCCTACACCCGACTGCCAAACACCCTGAATATTCAACCGTTTTTATTCATCAATTAAAGGTACCATTACTCCCATCACTATTTCATCCTCTATCTAAGTCAATCACAGTCAGGTATACTTGTTATTATTTTTCGCAGTCCGGATAGGACCCGACTATAACTCCAAAAGTATTGGACTGATTTTAATAAATGGGATGCCATAATGATTCGTCAAGAACGTGTTAGTGGTATCCATGGGCTATATAAAAAATCTACCGGTGCATTACAATATTTACAATAAGCAAGGATCGGAAAAACCCCCGACATTATGAAAACATGTTATTAGATTTATTCGTCTCATTAGTTTTTTGTTCAATTCTTATTTCGTCTCATTCTGTATTGGTCACTCATTATTTATTTGTTATGTTCGCTATCTGTCCCTATCTTCCTAAGTCCAACTCAGTAATATGCCTCATTCTTGATAAGTCTTTTTTCGTCACGGTCTTCCTTGGACACATTGTTCATTCTTCCCTTTCGATTTTTGTCAGATAACTTATTCGCCTCGATTTTTTCGATACGTTCGATGCTGGTCACATTCGTAATTAGTCACTTTTGTTTTCAGTCCAATTCTAAGTTTGTCTCATTCGTTTTTCATTCAATTCTTATATCGTCTCATTCTGTATTCGTCACTCGTTCTTTATTCGTCTTGTGTGGATGTGTAAACATTAAAAAGAAAATTCACCAAGTATTCTAGCAACATACATTCATGACTAGATTTATAACTGTATGAGTAACTAGGTTTTGCCCGCGACTCCGTCCTCGAAGATTCTGTTTCATAAAACTTATACAGTATGTAAACTTACTAAAACCATTTATTTGAACCCGAGCATGTCTAGGCGATAGGTAAGGTTGGGGTATATAAATTATTGAAATCTTAACACTTTTTCAAATTTAAATAAAGAATGCACTGAACGCAAGTTCAATAATCTGTTACGATGAAAACATTACATACGGGTCTTATAATGGGCAATGAACAACGATGTAAACATTACAAATGGGATGATACTTTTAGGGTTAACCGACTTTGAAAAAGGTGAGATGTTATAATTTTTATGCAATGATAAAATTAAAAATATTCGACACACACTAGCAAAAAATGTGGTAAAACACTTAACTCAACTAGCCTAGCAACTGGTTGAAAGAGATGGTTTTAGTAAATTTACATACTGTATAAACCGAAGCGAAGCGAGGGTGGGTCGCCAGTCTAGTAATAAATATACCATATGTTGCTCAGGGATAATGTAGCATTCTAATGGCAAAATAATTTTTGAATTCGGTTCAGTAGCTTTTGAGGTTATTCGTTACAAACATATATTTTTTTCCTCTTTTTAACATTAGTGTAAATGTATATGTGTAGATTTATAATATTAGTAGTGTAGATAAGCGGAATATCAAGTTCGTAATTGTTATAATTAATAGGTATACAACCTCCGTCCGTAATATAACTGGCCACTCTATGATAATTCCGCTCGAGTTTCAAGTTCTTTAGAGCTGGCATTTGTCTAGAAACTTCAACGTAATTTATTAAATAATTAATGATAATAACATCACTACATGGTATAAAACAAAGTCGCTTACCGCCGTCTGTCTGTCTGTCCCTATCTGTGCTTAGATCTTTAAAACTACGCAACGGATTCTGATGCGGTTTTTGTCAAGCGGCGTAATTCAAGAGGAAGGTTTATATGTATGTATAATAAATTCTGTTTTATGTACGGGTGTAACAAACTCACAAAAACCGAAGCGAAGCGAGAGCGGGTTGCTAGTAATAAATATAACAATCATTATGGACGCGGACGCAGAGACAAGTCCGAGTAGCAATTGTGAGGAGTTAACATTTATTGAAACTAAGCGAAGTCGCTAAAAACTGCTAAGACATGGGTATTGTAATAAGGACTCTACAAAATGGAGAGAGAAATACGTGCAACGGGTCATTTACAGTGTTTTCGGGACGAGAACATACATACATGAAAGTCAACATACATGTCTCCCCGATTTCAGGAGAAATTAAATCGACGCCGCCATGGATATAATGTAAATCTAGATGCAGAGTCGAATATAAGCCTGTTACAAAAATTTATGAAGAGTGTATACAAAGCAAAAGCGGCAAAGTTCCGGATCACACCATACCTTTATTTGGAATAATGAAAGACGGGCTTTACAACGCGAGAAAAAGAACATTGAACGTATCCAAAATGGTATTTAGAACAATGGCCGAAGTTGAAATTCCGGAGCTAATTTCTACGGATTTTATGACATACAACGGAGGCGGAATTTAAATTTTTACCACTGCGTATTTCAGGAACTTAAATAAAAGTAATACCTAATTACTCTTATTTCGCTGATGGTACTTTACAATGTACACCCGCCCTATTTTACCAGTTGTTTACCCTACATTGCGACTTACAAAGCCGAAGAGATGGGGATGGTATCGGGCCAGTCGTTTTTGGTTTGCTGCCTAATAAAGAAGAGAACACTTATGTAAGGTTCTTTTCAGTATTGAAAACGCATTTATCTTTAAACATATTACAGTTCAAGTGCGATTACGAACAAGCAATCATTAATGCGGTTTTGGCTGTATTTCCAAACGCGAATGTCTCAGGCTGACATTAGTATTACAAAAACCGGGCAAGAGCATGTCGGACCATGCTCAGTGTAGGGTTCCGAAGCCGTAACGACAAACACAAAAAACTATCACAAAAATCAACATGTATGAACCAATTTTTTATTTAAAGTTATTTGGCGCTGTCTTAGATGATTTTTAGTAGGTATAAACCCGTTAGTCGCCTGTATCTCAGGAACTAATTAAGTGTACTTAGTAATGATTCTTTTTCTTATAAATTCGTAAATAATATCTCAAACAAGAGCCAAGCTTTTAAGTGTGAGATCAGTATACCTATGTAGGTAGTTAGGTATCTAAACTGCTTCAAACCGACACTTTAAATTACAATAAAAGTTTAATCTTTTATATAGTAATTAATAGAAATTGAAAAAAAAAACAAGGTCCAGTAAATAGAATTTTAAGTTTTCCAAACGATACTCAACTCAAATCAATAATCTAATCGAAAATTTGTAAACTTTCAGATCGCAAATCGCAAACTTGTAGGTAACATTCCGGGGCACGTCCGAACAGCATCTAGGCGCTCGCGCTTATGAGCGCGGCTGTCGCTCGATTTGTTACTTGGACAGTTCGACTCTCCCCGTGCGTGCAGGTCCCGTTAACAATTTTTCTATTAAAGTTATCATAGGCGATTTTGATAGGTATAAACACTTTAGTCGCCTGTACCTCAGGAACTAATCATGTCTACTTAGCCGTGATAGTTTTTCTTTAAAATTCGTTATATGCGCTTTCGTTGAAGATATTTTTCAGATTTTTAGTATTTGTAGTTTTGGGTGTAGGGGGGGGGGACACTTGACTCTAACAAAAAATAGCGCTTTAAAGCTTAATATTTTATAAACGGATCCCTTAATCGAAAAATTGTTTTCATAAACCCGCAATATTTTTCAAAATTTTATTTTACCACTTTGTTGGCGTGACTAATATGTATATTCATGCCAAATTACAGCTTTCTAGTACTATGAGTCTCTGAGCTAGACTGCGGACGGACGGACGGACGGACGGACATGGCGAAACTATAAGGGTTCCTAGTTTGACTACGGAACCCTAAAAAGCCATACGGCGGAAAGCTATATTGCAGGTAAATTGACAATTTGACAAAATTGCTGGCTCTGTTACTCCAAACAATAGATATCGGAAGCTTGGTGTTATATTCAAAGCAGTAGTCCAAATAATTGTCAAAGCATGGCATTTTCACATTACATAGACAATTATTGGTTTAACCAAATTACATGCGGAATTTTCTCTTGTCCCGGTCAACGCCACAGAACTAGTAACAGTCTTGAGGGCTGGCACCATAGACTTAATGTCATAACGGACAAAAGCAAGTGTTTGTTCCACTTTCTGAACTTTCTGTAAAGAGAAGGAAGGCATCAGGAGATAAAGGCAGTACAAATCCAAGTCGGAGTACAAAAAAGAAACGAAGGACGAGGTAAGTACATCAATCTCGATGATGCTATCACTAGGTACATAGTATAAAACAAAGTGGCTTCCCACTGTCTGTCTGTCTCTATGTATGCTTAGATATTAAAAACTACGCAACGGATTTTGATACAGTTTTTTTAATAGATAGTGATTCAAGAGGAAGGTTTTTATGTATAATAAATTCTGTTTTTTGTACGGGTGTTACAGAAAACTCACATACACCGAAGCGAAGCCAGGGCGGGTCGCTGGTTATAAATATAATAGAAGATCTGGTGACTGAAAACATATCAGTTGAGGAATGTCTCGAAAGACTGCGTGTTGTTTATTATATTGACTGATGATAGTCTTATTGCTAAGTTTTCATTGATTAGTGATGTAATGGAATGAAATAAATGTTTATGTTACTTAAGTGAAATTAAAACGATTTGTTTAAAATTGCCCAAGTTTTGGTGTATTTTAAAGCATATTTAAAAAAAATACACCAAACCAAACAATAAAAACTATTCTTTACATAACCGTGTAGGGTTTTGTTAACTCTTGGCTATCGTAAAAGTCGCCGGGTGACGTCGGGCAAATTTTACTGAAGCAACGAACTTCGCTCGTCAACCTCATGTTATCAAGAAAAGTATGTGCTGAGGTAATTTCGGTGCTTTACGGAGCCAATCCAATAGCATTAAAAAAGAAAGACGGCGGCGGTATTCGGCCAATAGCTGTAGGAAGTACGGTGCGTCGTCTAACTTCCAAAATATGTTGTCGCGAACTTCGCGGACGCATAACAGAAAAATTAAAACCGCACACCTGTTGCATTTGTGGTCAACACGTCAACTCCCTGGGTCGGCATGGTCTCTGGTCTGTTGCCACCTAAGTGCTGGCCGTATTTTTAGGCACAATTCCTTAAATTACATTGTCAAACGTTCCCTCGGCACAGCCAATGTTGCGGCAACCCTGGAGCCCTCAGGTCTTTCTGCCTCGGATGGCACTTTGGTGCCATGGAGTTTGGGCCGCCCATTGGCTTGGGACGTAACATGCGTGGACACGTTAGCTCCGTCTCACGTCGAGGGATCCACCCGTCGGTCTGGGTCCGCCGCTGACAGTGCCCAGACCATCAAGTGCCGCAAATATGCTTTTCTCAATGAAAATTACTTTTTTGCGGCACTTGCAATAGAAACATTGGGTCCGTGGTCTTCCGACACCAACCAACTGGTAAAAGAGGTGTCGGAAAAACTTATTTTGGCGGCGGGGGATCCCAGAGCAGGCTCGTTTTTTGCGCAGCGGCTCAGCCTGGCTGTGCAAAGGGGGAACGCGGCCAGCATTTTAGGGTCCATTCCACGAGCGGGTGAAATGCAAGGGTTATTTTATTTATAGTTAGTAATTGGGTGAGTATAGTTTTTTGAAGTGGTGTATTTTATATTTTATTTCGATAGGAATTATTATATAGATCTGAGAATAAAAATCCTATTATTTTTATCTTTTATAGTCTTTCTGAAATATTTTTTTAAAACAATGATGTGACAGTTCATAACTTACTATGCCTGTTTCCCTCTTAAGCCTTGGTCTCCAATGAAAAAAAAAAGAAATAGTATAAAACAAAGTCGCTTCTCGCTGTCTGTCCCTATGTATGCTTAGATCTTTAAAACAACGCAACGGATTTTGATGCGGGTTTTTATAATAGATAGAGTGATTCAAGAGGAAGGTTTATATGTATAATAGATTCTGGTTTATGTACGGGTGTTACAGAAAACTCACATAAACCGAAGCGAAGCGAGGGCGGGTCGCTAGTAAAATATAAAATACACCACATCAAAAAACTATACTCACCCAATTATATTTATTATCATGTTTTGTAATTTTGTATGTGTTTTACAAAATAAATGCTTTACTGAGCTAAAACCATGCTTAACATTGTCACTTTTTTTTAATTTTATTGTATAACGTATAAGACATTATAATATAAAACTTCACCAATCAACAGTTTCAGAGGTCATAACATTATACAGGATCGGAAAAAAGTATGGAGCCTGAAAAGAAGCTACCAAATACTCGAGATAACCCTAATTTTACACAATGAAATATGATTTAGTTTGATTTGATCTGAAGTATAAGGTCTTCTCACTTCCACGTTTTTATTCCACCATGTATAATGTTCACATGACCTCCGGGTTGCACCAGAAAAGGTCGCTTCATAATTAGGCAAATTCAAAAATAATGAAAAGTCATAAAATCCAAAATTTCAAATTGTTAACTAGGAATAGCCGCTTCGGTCAAAAAGATATGAAGTAGCGATCGTAGCGAAAAGACGTACATCGAACGGGACGAGTAGCGAAAGTAGGTACTCAAAAAAGAACGAGACGAGTTGCCAATAACGCCAAAAAATATAAAGAGACCAATAACGAATGTGACTAAAGACAAAGTGCGAATGATACTAAAAATGACTACGGAACCCTAACGAGAGAGACAAACAAAATCATAGCCCTAGGAAGACCGTGACGAAAAACGAATAAGACTTAAACATGAGACCAGTTACTGAGTTGGGCTTAAAAGGATAGGTACAGATAGCGAACAAGACGAATAAAGAATAAGCGACGAATACAGAATGAGATGAAATAAGAATTGAACCAAAAACTAATGAGACGAATAACTCTGATACCGAAAACATAACCCTGGTCCGTAGATACAGCAGAGACTTCCTTATGATTATATTATACCATAATTTATATGTATTCAGCGACAATTTTGTTATTGAATGACACCGGAATGGTTATTTATGGGAAAAAACACTTTCGCCAATCAAAACGAATGACGATATTTTTTCAAGTCCATAAATTTTTTTAGACCCATTTATGAGTCCAAAAAGTTCGTTCACAGTCTACGGACATCATTGGAGCATATTTAATCATTGACATTGGTACAGATGTAGTGCAAAATGATTTTCCTTCGTCCTTTATCGGAAAAGTTCGTATTTATCGTGCTCTCTCAATTAGCTTCAGTACCCATCTTACAGCCGCAGGGGTAAGTCGCATCAGCAGACGAATATATATATAGAGTGGCTAACACGCAATTCAAATATTCGCTATAGTTTTGATTATATTTACAGTTTACTTATAAAAAGGTTGTATTGGTTGTATTACCATGCCGAAACCTCGAAATCGGTTAAAAAATCCAGTCCAAGGAATTATATTTAATATATACCTGTATTTCTTATCAGAAAATAGCAATAACTCAGAGTATTTTGGCAAAGTTCAACAGCGAATTTCGGACGCAACAGGCATATCTAAACCTACAATAAGAAAATTTTTGAACCAGGAAGAAGAATATAGAAAAAATAAAGATGCCATCACAAACAATATTAAGCTGGGAAGACCACGCAAGAAATTCTATCTAGATCTTGATGATTTTGATTACGCAGTGATACGACGAATGGTTTATAACTTTCATCTGATTTATAAACAAGTTCCTACAATAAGAGCACTAAAGTCCAAATTAATAGAAACAATGAATTTCAATGGCTGTGATTTTACACTAAGAAAGATACTACGCCAAATGGGTTTTCTATTCAAGAAAATGACTAACAATAGAAAAATGCTGATGGAAAAAGGTGACGTTAGACTTAAAAGAGTAAAGTACCTGGACTTAATAAGGAAGTACAGATCTGAAGGCAGAGATATTGTGTATACGGACGAAACTTATGTTCATACATCCCATTTAACAGGGAAGTGCTGGATCGATTCTACGGATAAAGGAGTGAAACAGTTAATCTCAAAAGGTCAACGCCTTATTATAATACATGCAGGTAGTGCCAAAGGATTTGTACCGGGTGCTCGTACAAGTCTACTGATAAGACCGGTGATTATCACGATGCCATGAATAATGTCAATTATGAAAAATGGTTACAGAATCAACTTATTCCTAACTTGTCTCCAAATTCTGTATTAGTAGTAGACAATGCTGCTTATCACAATAAATACGTGGAACGCCCGCCCAACTCTAATACCGCAAAGCCGCTTATGATAAACTGGTTACAAAAACACAATATTCCCCATGATTCATCATTTCCTAAAATACAACTATACGAAATTATTTGTCGACATAAAGAAGACTTTGTAGAATATTCCATTGACAAAATTTTACATCAACATGGGCACGAAGTGTTAAGGTTACCGCCATACCATCCCGACTTCAACCCTATAGAAAATATATGGTCACAGATAAAAGGTTACGTATCAAAAAGGAACATAGACATGAATATGGGTACAGTAAAAAAATTGATTGAAGAAAAAATAAATATGATTGGCCCGGATGAATGGAAGAAAGTTTGTGATCATGCCATGAAATGTGAAAATGAATATCGGTCACAGGAACACTCGATGGATGATCACATCGATAGGATTGTAATTAACGTAAATGAAAGCACTGACGAATCTGACTATGATATGATCGATGACGGTTACTCAGATTGTGAAATAGAAAATGTTGAAAATATCGACCTAAATATGCAGTAGGTAAAATACTAATGTTAAGTACAGTCACTGGCATAAATAAGTTATCATTTATGAACCTAGTCACTTTAACGTCAGTTTGAAATGTCATACGAAATTGTCCAACGATTAAAAGCGACAAGGTATAGAAATCATCACTTATTTATGACGGTGACTGTACCTATAAGCATCATAGCGGGCCTAGTATGAAAGTCTTCATGTCGTTTGCATCCCTCTCACACGCGGGTTATTTACTTAGGTGCGAGAGGGACGCTAATGACTTTTTGTTGTACTTTATGTTTTAATGTGAAGATAATGTTTTGTTTACTAATGGCAATAAAACTGAGTATTTTCAAAGTTATTGAAGGTGGTTGTAACATCTCTATATTATACAGTGCCATATGCTGTCATTTGTCACTTTGTCATTTGACACTAAACAATAAAGTTCCATTTTAATGGACATGAAAACGTCACTCATTTAATACAATCATTAATTGACAGTTCGGGTGCCATCGTATTCCGATTGAGATCCGAGTTTTCCCGAAGGAAAATCATTTTGCACTACATCTGTATACTGATTGTGTTTGTGTTGTCTTTTCCGATCCTTGATTATAACTTACCAATCAGCAGGGGTCGGACAAAAAGTGCGGATGACGTCAAACCACTTATAGGTGATTTCAAATAGCATTTTTGATTTTTATAATCAATTATTATTACATGTGTGGTCACCGGGTTAGAATAGTGCCACTCCATGTCTTCTCGTGGATGTCGTTAGAGGCGACTAAGGGAATAAAGGCTTGTAGTACTGTTAGGCGATGGGCTTGCAACCTGTCACTAATACACTGGTAAACATCTTAGCCTGATTGTGCAAAACGTGGTTACAGAATTATCAACAACTTATTTAAGAGTGCTTGGTAATTCTGTAGCTCTGCCTACCCCGCTATGGGAATGAAGGCGTGAGTTTATGTATGTATGTATGTATAAAAAATTATCACTTATCATTTACCAACCTCTTTATTAAACGATATCACCACTTGCAATGAGTAAGTACAATAAATTGACTTCGTAAATAAAGACCTGAATTATTAATTCCATGGATTTATTTACGATTATTTAGTTACTTCATTAATACTCCTATGTTACTACATATCACATGGAAGTTTATACAAACATCACCTGTGTGCATGATTAGGTGCGTCAATTTTACGTCATCCGCACTTTTTGTCCGACCCCTGCCAATCAGCTAGAGCAGTGTTTTTCAAAGTGTGGGTCGCGACCCCCCGGGGGGTCGTGTAACCTGTCCAGGGGGGTCGCGAGGCTCAGCTCCGAGAAAGTCTTGTGACTAGATGGAAACATTTTTTTTGAAGGATGTGCATTTCAATAAAACAGCAATCAATCTTACATATTTATTTATTTTATGATTATAAAAATATGTTTTTATTCAATCGAAGTATGAGCTTGTTTCTTTTGGTAACAGGTCATTTTGGTACAAATGCCAAAATGCATAAAAGGTTGAGATGTAATTTTGTCAAAAAGTACAAAATGTTTGTGCCACCAGGTCATTTTGTCTAAATATTTTAAAGGCAAAATATGCTATGGACAACATTTCTTTTAGTCAAAATGTGCACTGCATAGAATTCATTACGGCTAAATTGTCAATTTGTCTGAAAGTTTTCAGGACAGAATACTCTGTGGCCAAAATGTACAAAACGAGATTGACTAAATGTGCTCTAGTCGAAATGTTTTCTCGATAGAATTAATTACGGCTAAAGTGTCAGTTTGTCTGAAAGTTTTCAGGGCAGAATACTCTGTGGCCAAAATGTACAAGACGCAATTGACTAAATGTGCTCTACTTGAAATGTTTTCTCGATAGAATTCATTAGGGTTCCAGTGTCAATTTGACTGGAAGTTTTCAGGACGGAATACTCTGTGGCCAAAATGTACAAAACGCGATTAACTAAATGTGTTCTACCCAAAATGTTTTCACGATAAAATTCATTATGTTGTTTATTTATTTAGGTATATTTTTTTATTATGGGTTTCTCTACCCGTAGATATATTTAAAAAAATGTTAACCAATCAAATCAACACGTACTCGAGTAAAGTTCGGTCCATATGGCCGATTTCGTCAGCCAACTGACAAGGACGCAGCTATTCGGTCAAGAAGAGATAGCGTGTTTATCTCTCTTCTAACAGATAGTTACGTCCCTATCGGTTGGCTGAAGAAATCGGTCGTCTGGTCCTGCTTTTCATTTAACGACTTAAAAAAATGTATTGAAAAATCTTTTGCCACATTAAGACGGTATAAGTACGATCGAAGTCATAAATATAGATACGTTCCCAAGATGCCTAAAACATCTACACACCTCTATTCTACTGAAATTAAGGTTCATTATGTAATCATATATGACGACATGGGTGTATGTATAGATATTAATGCCTTCCGGCTCGATAATTATTTTTTTCTGTCTTTGGCCTATTAAAATAGCTGAACATTTAACACGTTCCCTGTCCGGGTGCCCCCAATGTGGGGTCATGAAGCTTTCTTTCAGGAGTCCGTGCTTCCACTATGGGGCCACATCGCCATACTGAATGCACAAGTTGGACTTGTGAAATTGTCAGATCGTTTTGTATGGGGACAGTGAATGTGTTAAGACATTAAATTTGAGGCATCTTAACCTTTTCAACGCCATGTCAATTCACTCGTCGTCACTCACACGCCAATGACAGCTAAACAAACACCAGAGCTAATATCAACCTTACATCAAATACACTCGGGTCTATTTTCCGCTGCCTGCCATGACGGATATATCCGTCGTTGGCGTTGAACCAGTGATGCAGATATATCCGTCAATGGCGTTGAAAAGGTTAATTGTTGCTCGAGTATTCAGAGTATCTTATCTAACAGATGGGCCCTTTCGGATACACTTCGACCCTTTAGGATCTTTTGTGCAATTACCCTCTTACACACTCAGCTGTTCGAACGTGCAGGTTTCCTCACGATGTTTTTCCTTCACCGTAAGAGCGTCGGGTAATGTACTTAAATTAGAAAAACTCATTGGTACATGGTGACCGCGGGGGCTCGAACTCGGTACCTTACGATCACGAGTCGACCCCCTAAGCCGCTAGACCACCGACGCTCTCTAGAGTATTCAGAGTAACTTGAATTGTTTTAATATTATCAAAGTTATTGTACTTTTCATAAAAACTAAACAACAAAACATTGTTAAATTATGTTTATTATTTCGTTAACATTGGTAACACAATCTCGAGCCTTACGAGGATAATAATAAAATAAAAAATGCTGTTGCTTGAAACGTTTGTCTATGGGGTAAACAAAAAATAAGGTTCTTAGTTAAATCGATTACGTATCTGCACTATACATTTCAAAAACTGAATACGTGAAATTTCTTCATTTTCTAATTGGGTCAATAATCTTCTGTATTTGTTTTCAAAAATGATGTCCGATTTTCTTCTTCTCTGTTTTTCAAAAAGAGAGTTCGTAATACGCGAATCTTGATATTTCGCTTCATTCCTTAACAAATCAACAAATGCAAATAAATTGCACTTGGAACGCATTCTCTTTTTTAATCGTCGATGCCAAACCTCCACACTATTGCTGGTACGGTGTCGCTGGTTACAAGTACTGACTTCTAACAGCAGGTTTTCCGATAGCCACTGTCTCGTAAAATATGTTTCAAAAGCTTCCATTGCTGCAGTTTTTGTTGCAACATTGTTGAGAACTTCCGTCCACCCTGCATTAAATGCATTCGCCGGAAGGAGGGGTAAGTAAGATGTAAGTTTTATGAGGTTTTTGCCATCTTGACTCGAATGTAATTTCAGTTGTTTTCCTTTTTTCCAAATGGCCCTATTGTAGTGAAAAAAACATCCTGATATGTCGCACTCTGGATATACCGCATTTACTGCATTTATTTGGGCTCTTTCGAAATCGCATTTATATTTTTGTATAGTGACGTTTAGCTCGTCTCGGAGGAAACTAAATAGACGCACGTATGTTTCTGTCGTTTTATTAGGCAGCAATGAGTATATTACAGGCACTACGTTTATCTCCTCACTCGTACTGTAATAATCTAAATGTATCGTAAATAACCGGTGAAAAGGATCAGGTGCCAACGCAAAAGTTCCGCCACCAAAAATCGTTTGATGATTTGCACAAGCATTCAATATCTTCAGAGCCATTTGGGTTCCGAACACTAAAATTTTATCTTCAACACCATCCTCCCACAACAGAAAGTTATCTTTTAATATCGCAGGTAACTCTACTTCTTCCAATTTTCTAAACATTGTTGCATTTACTTGAAGAATATTTTTTCTTGCTCTATAAAGCGACCGCCGTTTCATTTCAAACGTTGGCTTCATACACGTATCAGAATTGTCATCATCAATGAAGTCATTTTCAAAACATTCCTCGAAAATTTCTTTCACCGGACGGTAACTTTCGCAAACTTTCTGTTTACAATGTTGATTGGCTAAGAAATTAAAATTTGTCGTAGAAGATGGCGAACATGTATGCTGACTTTGTCTTAATACATGAATTGTATCTTCACTTATTGTAAGAGACGCTCCGCATAAATCCCGATTTACGCATTTCCACAGCGTTGTTCCACTTTTATTAGTGTTACTAAAATTAAATCGATGCAAACCATATAAAGCACTCCTTTTTCCTTTTTGGTTTTCACAATAAATCAACGTGTGCTCGTCCATTGTACCGAGAATTATGACACGGAAAAAATTGAACATCATCGTTATTTAGTTTTCTTTTCAAGTGGTGTATTTTCCATAGTCAAGTTCAAGGAGTTTCTATCATTCACACTTACGATCAATTCAAAGAGGAATTATTAAAAACATAACGAAATAAACCTACTCTTTTCCAACCTCTACAAAAATACTACCTAGTTAGAAAAAAAAAGTTAGGTAAGTTGAAAAAAAAGTTACTAAAATTATCCAGCTTGACATTTGCACATATTGTCAACGGGACTTTTTAGACACCTTGGTTTCATGACATCAAATCATTATGTCATTTGTTCATTATGTCATGTTTACATTTATATACTTTTTGACCGTTGTACATTTTAACCCATTGAACATTCCGGCACTTGTACCAACATTACCCATTACCATTTTGTCGTTTTTACTTACAAACATGTTGACATTAATATACTTTTTGAGTTTTGTACAATTTGACAAAGGGATTTTCGAACCCATTGAATATTTTGGGATCTTGACCATTTTTTTTTTTTTGTCTCTCATACAATTAGGCTCATAAGTTTTTGTGACATTTAATTGTTTTGTCTTTTGTTCATTATAACATGTTTACATTTACATACATTTTGACCGTTGTACATTTTGATAATGAGACATTTTGAACCATTATACATTTAGACATTAGTACCAAAATGACCTGTTACCTTTCTTTTGAACTTATTTATCAAAACACGGATCCTGTCGCGACATGCAGACGATTAAATAATTTTCCAAATTTAATGTATTCCTCTTCTTTATTTTAGTGTCAACCATTGATGAAAAGGACAGCTCACACAAATAAGAAGTAGCAAAAGGGTATCAAAATACTAAGGGCTTCTTTTGCTAGATGGGGTATTCAATCATTCTTTTCACCCTGAATACCCATTGATACGGACACAAACTCCAGTTTTAGCATTGTTAAATAAGAGTTGGGCTCTAAGATTAATCGTACAAATTGGGTTTTGGGGGGTCGCGAAGCAATTTTGATGGTCATTAAGGGCCGTGACCCCAAAAAGTTTGAAAAACACTGAGCTAGAGTAAGAAACGCGTCAATATTAATCGTTTTCATAGCTTGATTGACAGCGAGCGCGACACTGCTCGCCCAACGTACGCGTGGCACAATGCTTAAGCACTATTTCCACCAAACGGCCCGCAACGGATCGGATCGAAAAGAATACGAACGGATGCGGCGACCACCGATCGTGTCCGGCAGCATGTCGACGCATACAATGTCTAGACAATGACGGTCCAAATCAAATCAAATCAATTTATTGCTCGAAATAATGTTACATGGATCTTAAAAATTAGTTAATACAGTTCATTATTTCACCTTTAAGGCATGCAATTTGTAGTCATAGGTATAAATAACATTTAAAAAAAAAACATAAGGTACATTAAATCATTATTAAAGTTAAAAAAATCTAACACATCGATTTACATTTCATAAAATAATCGTCAAGTGAGTAAAATGCTCCCTCAATTAATAATGTAGTAAGTTTAGTCAAGAATGCATTGTTTGTCAAATATGTCCATACGATAGGAAGAGAATTATATATTTTGATTGCCATTTGATAACAGTTTTTACAACAGAGTTTTAATTTACATTTGGGAGCTAATAGAGCCCTGTGGGTAGTGGTACGCTTACCCACATTACACTTTTTTGTAAAAAGTTCAGTATTCATTCTAACGAACTTACAAATCTCAAATATGTAGAGACTCGGAATTGTCAGGAGTTGAAATTTTATAAACAATGGCTTACATGATTCTCTCGACTTCAATCCCCATATTATCCTTATACACTTTTTCTGAGTCACAAATACCCTCTGCAAGTCCGTTGAGTTGCCCCATAAGGTTATCCCATAACGGAAGGTCGAACAGATGTAACTATGGTAAACCAGCAGCAATTTAATTGTAAGCTCGTCGGTAGTCTCTTTGCTATTCCGAGTTATGAAATTAATTATTTTACTTTTTGATACATTCATATGTAAACCATTATTGACAAGTCAATCTCTAAGAATATCAAGTGTATCTTGAATTTTAATTTGTACATCATCCATAGTTTTCCCTTTAATGATTACAGTTGTATCGTCGGCAAAGAGCACACATCTCTGATTAATAAAAGTAGGTAAATCATTAACGTAAATTAAAAAAAGCAGAGGTCCTAATATGCTTCCCTGCGGAACACCAGTACCATTAACGCGTGAAATTGAATCAAAATCCCTAGCCATGCCATTGCCTGCCAAATTCTTAGTAATACGTGTTATTTGTTTGCGATCAGATAAATAGGACTTTAACCAATCGAGCGCAGGTCCCCTTATCCCATATTTACTAAGTTTATCTAAGAGAATGGAATGATTGACAGAGTCGAAGGCTTTGCTTAGATCGAGAAATAGAGCAATTACTTTTTCATTATCGTCTAAAGCACTTAATACATTACTAATTAGGTCAAAAGCTGCATGTGTAGTAGACTTTTTATTCCGGAATCCATATTGCTCTGTTCGCAAGATCTTATTTTTGTTGAGAAAATTTATGACTCTTATATACATAACCTTTTCGAATATCTTTGAAATTATTGGCAGTAATGCGATCGGCCTGTAGTTACTTATTTCATTCTTTTTTCCTTTTTTATAGAGAGGTTTAATAATGGTATACTTAAGTATTTCCGGAAAGTAACCTTGAACTAATGATAAGTTAATAATATGAGAAAGAGGTTTCGATAATACTTCAGACACTGATTTTATTGTATTTACTTTTATACCATCAATCCCCACCGAATCAGTATTTTTCAATGATAATATAATTCTGTTCGTTTCTTGAGGATCCACGGGTTCGAGAAATATAGTCTTGTGGAAATTTTCAAGAGATTTCGCACCTTTAAACGTATTGTTTTGACCTACAGAAATATTGATAAAATAATCATTAAATAGGGTAACGATTTCCTCAGGGTTAGTGACAATTTTATTGTTATGAACGATACTGTCGATTTCCCGGGAACATCTACCCTTTCCAATATTGGTTTTAATAATATTCCACGTAGCCCAGCCTTTGTTGTCAGCTGAAGTTACTCGAGTCACGTGGTATCTTTTTTGTGCCTCACAAAGACATTTTTTCAAGAGTTTTGAATAGGTTCGAAATTGAACCTTGTGTTGATTACATTTGTTTCTATAATACTGATACCGTAACAATCCTTTAGTTTTACAGCTTTTTCTTAAGCCGCGTGTAGCCCAAGGAAGTTTCTTGTAATTTGAGAATGTTCGTACTCTTATTAATGGGAAACACAACTTATGAAATAACAAAACTATATCATAAAACCTGTGAAATGCTACAGCTGCATCAGTTGATTCCAACACATCAGTAAACCTTAAGCTAGCAATACATTGATTGAATTTTTCTAAATTATCTTTGCTATAGTCTGTTTTATATCTAATAGTCATTGCTTGAACCTTCGGACACACAAAGAATTCAATCGTCTGAGCAGTATTGTGATCGGATAGTCCGAAATTATGTGTTTTTGCCGTAACCTCTTCTACATTACTTATAATATTATCGATACATGTCTTTTGCCGCGTTGGTTGAACTATATGATATTTAAAGTTATAGTTTAAAAGCAAATCTGACATTTGGATGTTTTCTTTACTATTACTGAGAAAGTCTATATTAAAGTCACCAGCTAACACAATTTTCTCCCTATGATGACTCAAAATCATACAAAGATCATTAAAAATTTGGAAAAAAATGTGTACATCTGAGTCTGGAGTTCTATACAGACATACTACCTATAATTAAGTTATGTGACTTTATTTTTACACCACACACTTCAAACTGTTTTTCAGCTGCTAAGTGATTTATAGAGCACAGTTCTTCAAATCTCAATGAATGACGCAATAGTATACAAGTCCCACCCCTTTTTTTACCTTGTCTCGAGAAGCATGTTGCCAACCTAAAATTTTGCATTTGAAGGTAATTTTCTTCGCCCTGTTGTATAAAAGTTTCACTAAGGCAAATTACATGTACATTTCCGTTAAGCTCAGATATAACCAATTCTAAATCATCGATTTTGTTTAAGATTCCAGCTATATTTTGGTGAAAAATTACAAATGTGCGTTGTCGTTTCTCTGTATTACAGGGGCTCTTGATAACATTTTTGTAAAACTTATTGTTATCTAACTTATCGCTATTCCTTTTAGTATAATAATCACAACTATTAGGCTCGAAAAAACTCATTAGTGTTTTTTATATTAATTAACATCTCGTTTATATCATGAAATATAACTTTAAATCCTCTATTATTCGTACGTCCAGACACTCTATAAAACATACTGTAATCGTATAAAAGATTCTGATTACTGTCTAATATGTATGCGTACTCATGTTTTTCAACATCATTATGTAATAGATTATTAAATATTTATATTCTTCTGTTAAACATATTGCTAAAATTTCCACAGTTGAAAGTAGGGGCACATAAAATAAAATTAGTGTGCGTTTGTATTTGTAGGATATTTTTTATAAAAGATATTAATTTACTGTAATTCTGCGATTTCCGAAAATCGTCTTCACCAATTAATATTAGACAGAAGTCATTCATTGTAAAATCAGATATTTTTTTATCAATATTATGTATTAGATTTCTGACTCCTACACCTGGAGTGAGATAGTGGCAAATATTATAGAAATAGAGAGAACTTTGTTGTGATTGTTTGAACTTATTGTACAAATTCTATTTCTTTGATCAGCCTTGGAACTAACATACTCATTTAATTCTTGACATATGACTGCATTTGAAACCTGGGATGTTGATTCAGTTGAAGCCCGCTGATTGTAGATATTGTCAACTTGAAAACTAGCTGAACTTGTTGCACCTAGCAAATTTAAACTATTGCTTAGACTTACTTCTCGATGATCTTGATTGTGCTCAATTTCCGTTGAGTTTGCAGCAAAAGTTGATTTGCCATGTTGCTTTCTTCTTTTGGTACCATTTTTCTTTTTGGTGTCGGATTTGCATATGTGAGTTAGTTTATTAACTTTTGTGGCATATGGTCTAGCTGTTGTACGCAGCTTGGTAATGTAGACTTAAAAAAAGTACATATACGATTCGGTATCGTTTAAAGACCATAAAATTCTATCCGTTCCGAACTGTTGCGGGCCGTTTGGTGGAAATAGTAATGTACTCAGCCCTTGGACCGGCGCCGGTGGGCGTGCAGGGCATAAACTACTTAACAAACGCACTCGGCTTGTGCAAAGATCATCTTAACGTGTGGCGCATCATGGGGCGGTTGTGACGGTGATCTACAACAATATTTCAATTTGGATCTCGGAGTGGATCAAGCTAAGATTGATATTGTAATACATATGTATATGACATGACGTTCCACGGGTCAAGGACGTAACACAAACATACTTAAATACACTAAAAAATAAAATAAATTATACCTCTCGTATATGCCTAATATCTGTGTCCCTTTGTCTTAGATTTTCAATAGCAGATGTCCACATAACCATCATTTGTTTTCTTTGCTCCAGTCCTTCGATTACCTGTTTAACACGAACGCATGAAAAACTTGTAGCTTTTGGAAAGCGCTACATTAAAAATAGTAAATTATAAAATAATACCTGAAAAGATATCCTTTCACATGCTCTTTCCTCGGCGCTAAGATTTGACACCAATTGGTTTAAGCGCTCTAACATGTGGTCATGCTCCACCTTTAACTTCTGTCTTTTAATATCTAATGCCTAAAACGTGAAACAATGGTTACGATATTTCTTAATGCTAGTGTCACATAATTAGGGCTCCAGTGATACGAGCGACGAATTCAGGACACGATATGCATACACATAGCGCCTGTATTGGTTCTATCAAAATGTTATTTCCTCTTAATTGTCGGTACAGAGGTTGGTACAAATGTTGTGGCTCGATACAGGAATATCATAACGATGACGCTTTTTAAAAATGATTTATAATTATTTTATTTCATAACAGAAAAATACTGTTTCATTGCTGAGGGACTCATAAAAAACCAATGGTTAAAAAATACGATGTAGGTACCTATTATCAAATTTTACCATTACCTACTATGACATCCAGACCTAGGAATATACGGGGCCAAATGAAATGACAGCTATGGATTGCCTATACGTTTATCGATAAACTAAATTATCGATGCTATTCTCATATACTTGTGATCGCTCCAAGTTTTGGATGTAAAAACATATTTTTATTTAAAGTATGCAAATTAAACAAAATAACAACATAATACTGGTTATTCTTTATTTTAAAATATTTTTTGAACTTTCACTTATCATTTCATTCTCCTCATTGTGTATTCTAACATTACTGTTAGTCCTAGCGGTACTCCATAAAGTTCTGCAAATGTTGTAAAAAGCATGAAAATCGGAGCGATTGATCTTTAGGCCATAAGAATCAATTTGACCCGTAGCACGACAAAAGAACAAAAAAGGAGAGGAGTTGTGACGTCATATTATTTTAGGATGTTAATTTTTTTTTGTTCTGATACCTGTCGCGTGTTGTATCTATCTAATGAAAGGGCTTACTAAGCCGATTCTAAAAATATATCACATCATTAAATTTTAGTCACTTGTTTTAAATTAAATTAAAAACCATTTTCAAATCATACCAAGTTTGGGCTTCTCCAGATATGACACGGTTGAATTATTGGGTCGTTCTTGCGTTTCGTTCAAATCACGTTTCCAGGGGAGAAAGTGGTATGATTTTAAGATTTATTAAAGATCTTTTTTAATAGGGTTATTACAGCCTAAAAGTACTTTCGGTACCACCGAACGCGTATAGAATTTAGTATTAATTAAATCAAGTAAATGATAAAAAACATGCCAATATCTCATCCCCCTCCTGTTTCCAACGAGCATTCAGAGGCTTTAATATTTTTTTATTCTCAAGTTTTGCAAGTAATTACGATTTCTATCATTTTATCATGTTAAGCAACAAATAAACAATATATAATTCGGGTTGACTAATTTTTAATACTGTATTAACCTTAAAAGAATCAAGGTTTTAGTTTTGTCAAATCAAAAATCTCATTCCCGTCCCCGATGAGTAACGTGCAAGTTTTAAGTTACTTGTGGACATCCAAAAGCGGCATGAACCTACACCTTGCCAGTCCCGCTCAGTGTCGTGCGCAAGAGCTCTGAGCGGACGGACCCTAGTCGCCTGGTTATAAAAATAACGACGATATTGTGGCACGGAGAGAACTTTGGTATTGCCTAAACTTCATCGCCATCCTGCAATTTATTGAGTAAGTTTTTTTTTTTTAAATATTGGTGTAAGTTAACCGAGGTCCTTGTATTGAATTGTTATTACATATTAAATCTAGTAGAACAGGCACACAGGCAAAATAAGCTAATTAGGATCAAAGGGCAAATATTCATTACCGTCCAATTCATTACCTTCTATTTTGCGTTTTTTTTTAATGGAAAGTAATGATAACCTTTGGTAGGGAATGAATACCTTTCTGTTCCCAAAATAAACCAAGCTTTCCATGTGTATTCTAATATTATAAAACCAAAAGTGAGAATGTATGTTCATTTCTTTGATCGCCTAATTTTATCAACACTGTTCTGAGAAACAGCTTGCAAACGTTTTTTAAACAAACAGTAATGCGAGTTACTTTTAACTTAATATATCATCCTTTTTAGGTTTCCGTACCTCAAAAAAAAGAAACGGAACACTGATAGGATCACACGCGTGCCTGTCTGTCCGTATGTCCGTCTGTCTGTCCGTCTGTGTGACAGCTAATTTGCTTCAAAACTACTGGACCGATTGAGTTGAAATTTGGTACACATAATAATATAAGTCGGTGACTTCAAGAAGTACATGTAATGTAAAAAAATGAATATTAAGCATGGGTGGCAAATTTAATGTTGCTGCTGCAACATGGTTTTTTCCAATGATTTAATCGAGTTTTCAATTCTACTACTAAGTACTATTTATTCTAAAAGTATTATTGTGGCTGTTAGTCCAAATCCCATATATATGTATTTTGGTCCCTTCATCTTTCAGAGACTACAATGGCAAAAACAAAGAAAAAACATACAAAAGATGAAAAACTTACCAGAGATAGATAAAAAGATAGAAAACGCCAAAAATATGAAGAAATTAAAAATAACCCAGTGCTTTATAAAGTTCAAAAAGAAATAGAGCGATTAAAATACCTAAAGAAAAAGGAATAGAAGCAAATTTGTAGCATTAAGGATATAAGTGCAAGAGCACAATGTAAGCAAAGAAAAAGATGGAGAAAAAAATATCAATATTGTATTAAACAAATAGCATTACTTATATTATAATTACTTTACTTAAAAAAAAAATTTTTTTTAAAGCGATTAAAAATTATAAATGCCAATTTATATTTTTATCACGCGAGGTTTTGTTTTGACCTCATTTGTACAATTTGTTAATTATACAAATGTAGTATATTATCAGTTATGTTTGTGTTAAGTTATGCTTATTTGTTACGTTTCATTTAAAAACCTTAAGTTATTAATTAATTGTGGCTGGCTTAGTAAATAAAAATTATCCTATTTCTGTTTGTTATAAAAAGTTGATAATGTAAGTTGATATCGACATTCCAAGGAATAGGTAATTTGTATTTATCTAACCCTAAATCTAACATTTTGAATTTTGGATTTGTTTGATTTAAGTATACTTATTTCAAAGGCTGATTAAAAATTATACTCCCTAATATCTTTTTATTAATCCATTGAACGCATCCAATCTTATTATCAGTCTCATTTTCCATATATGATCATACTTTCACTCAGATATCATCCAAGCCTAAAAGCCTAAAGCCTAGCCTGAGCCTTGTTAATTTCCTTCCATGCGGTTTTCATCACCTTCCAAGTGTAATTCATTACCTTCCAGGCGATTTTCATTACCCTCCTTGGGTTCATTACCTCCCGTCACTTTATCATGAATATAATTAAGTTATAAAGATGCCTTTCATTGGTATCTATTGTTTTTAAATAAGGTCAGGTGGGGTAAGGGGAACTACTGGGAAAGGGAAACACTAGTTGATATATCAATAACTGTACACCGCAGCGTTGTGATTACTCGATCGATAAAGCAGTAACTGAGAATTAGTTCCAATAAAAAAAACACAGATTGAGTTATGATGATTGAACGTGTGAGTGTGACAAAAACAATACTTTAGTTGGCAAACAACGAAACCACGAGTTCGACGTGTTCGATTTGGATACCGATTTATGTGTTAAAAAGTCTGGTAACAAGTCTGCAAATGTCAGTAAGTATTGTTTTATAGATATATTTTGTTTGTATGCATATAAATTTTTGCTGAATAGGCTGTAAATGTTAAATTTTGATGTGATTTGTAACATAACCTACAAATGCATAAGTGGGGTAAGGGAAACTATCATGGCCGGGTTAAGGGGGACATATGTTTCTCTTTCCCGATGTCAGAAGTAACAAACATTTTGAAGGCAAGGCAAATTTTATAAAAAGTAGAAATACAGTGCTACAGTCTCTTGAATCGGTAACTAACCATAAATGTTATGATATTTTACACATTGCTTGGGCACCGTAACAGCTGTCCTCTCCATACAAATTATACCCTAACCTAAATGGCAAAATAGGTTATTAATTTGGTAAGGTACCTACCAAGTTATGGGAAAAAATTTGTTAGGTATTGAACTATTCTATTATAATGATTGGTTATCTATTGACTATTATTATATGTTATTACATACTTTTATTATGTTATTTTGTATGATGTCAAATGACGGTTGGCGATATGAACATCTTGTTTTTATCCGTTTAGAAAAAAATATTTACAGACTACAATATTTTTTACAGAAAAATGCCGAGAAACTATGTGAGAACAACCAATAATGCGTCATACCAAAAGGAGGAGGTTTCTTAATTCGACCGTATATTTTTTTTTGTTTTTTTTAAGTCTAAGTTGTCTTAATTAAGTATGTAAAACTTTGTAATGCCAAATAAAAGTAATTCCTATTAATATTATTCTCAGTAATTATTGATAAGCGTGAGGCTACTTTATTTTAACGATTAATAAACATTACAATAAAAACATTGCACTTCCTTTTTACTTCCTTTGTTTTTAGTTGACTACCTCTGTTAGAAACTCGTATGTTTCCCTTACCCCAAATACCGATTGTGATAAATATCTTCTATTTGCAACAGTATTTCGTTACGCATCAAGTACGCATTTCAATAAAGGTGTTTTTAAAATGTTTTGCGTAGTTATAATCCAAACTAGTATTATTACTTTTAGATTTATTGAGACTGTTTCCCTTACCCCAGAAATAGGGAAAGGGAAACGATAGAACTAGTCTAACGAATAATCATTTTCTGGCGATATGCATTAGAACTAGCATAAAAAGTATTTTGTCCTGGATAGCTAACGAAAATAAGTATGTTTTGTCTTAAGCGAAACAATTAAGAACCTTATACTTTGTAGTATAGAACTCAAAATAAGATAAGATGAATAAAGTATGTTCCCCTTACCCCACCTGACCTTACATGAAACTTCTTATATATATTTCTTATAAAAAAACGAAAAAAAAAACCGATTCTCAAATTTGATGAAATTTGAACGAAACGCAAGAACCACCCTATTATTTGTAAAATATACCTAAAATTATATGTAATACCCTCATATCCAACAAATAATATTTACTATTTAGTAATTTAGTAGTTTTAGTATAATTGGCTTTATACATTTATTTTAAGTTCTATTTCTGTTATGTATAGCTGTTGGATCTCCTTGAATAAATAAATAAATAAAACGTCGTCAGTATCGGAACAGCATAAGAGAGTCCCTCTTTGCTCCGTCGTCAACCATGTCTTTGATGTGGAGAACAATTCTTCCATCCGCCTCTTCCATAGATGCACTTATACCAATGTTCTATGCTTTCTTTTTAAATATTTAGTTGATATATTGTTTTTTAAATAAAAATAAACATGTTAATATTAATAAATAGTATAAATATGATTAAAGCCTCCTCTTGCCTTAGTATTTATAATCTTCGGTGTCTAAAATTGAACTTTTTATACATGTTTCAAGTAATTGTGATAAAAAAAAAAAAAAAAAGATGTTTATTCAGTAAGTAGGCCGCACGGACACTTTTACACGTCAAAAATCTACCAGCGCTTCGCAAGAGACCACTGCTGAGAAGAAGCGCCGCAAGAAACTCAACAGTTAGTCGTTTTTTAAATATACAATTTTAAAACTTAACCTATCATTATATAAAACAATAAATCTAACATACGATAAGAAATAAATGTATTCACGCGTAGTTGAGCAGGAAAATGTGTCAAAACTCTGAATTTTCTCCAGAACTAATTAGTAGTAAGTAATAGAAAATAATTATGAAAATTATACTTAATTATGATGGTGTAATACAACTACATAAAAAGTTTCGATACATTCTCCTACAGAAACCGTGTCCCCTAGACAATATACAATGTTTAAGTACATATTTCTTACGATTAAGTTATTATTAAGTTATTTGGGTGTTTAGTTTAGGCCAAGCACTTTTATCTGATAGATAGTCCTCGACCCTATAGTAAGCTTTAGACATCAGCGACTTTTTCAAGTAAGTTTTAAGTACTGGAAATGGTAACTTTAAAACTTCGTCAGGCAATTTATTATAGAAATGGATGCATTGACCTACAAATGATTTAAAAACCTTACGAACACGAAATTTTTGAATAGCTATTTTATTTTTATTTCTTGTATTAAAATTATGTATATCACAATTCTTAATAAAAGAGTCCTGATTTTTAATGACATAAATAATATTCTCATAAATAAATTGTGACGCTACTGTCAAAATACTAATTTCTTTAAATAGTAATCTTAAAGAATCACGGGAGTTTAGGTTATATATAGAACGGATGGCTCTTTTTTGTAACACGAATATAGTCTGTATGTCAGCAGCTTTTCCCCAAACCAGAATACCGTATGACATAACACTATGAAAATAACTATAATAAACTAAGCGAGCTGTCTCAACATTCGTAAGTTGCCTGATTTTCCTAACAGCATAAGCTGCAGAACTTAATTTACCTGCTAGTACTGCTATGTGGGGACTCCATTGTAAGTTTTTGTCTATAGTTATCCCTAAGAAAAGCGCATTATCTACCATTTCCAAACACTCGCCATTTAGAAATATACTATGTAGATTCTACCGGTCTAACATTAGGCAAAGCGAACCTAACACATTTAGTTTTCCTAGCATTGAGTAGCAAATTGTTACTAGTAAACCAATTAAGTACTTTACCTAGCGTGGCGTTTATCCTAGTGTAATTGACGGATTTTCGGTCTACCTTGAAAATCAATGATGTATCATCAGCAAATAGCACAATATCACAAAGATTCTCTATCATGGGTGGTAAGTCATTAATGTAAACCAAAAATAAGAAAGGACCTAATATGGAGCCCTGAGGCACACCTAATTTAACAGCTGCTCCAATGGACTGTGTTCTGTTTACAACAACCGTTTGTGTCCTATCACTAAGATATGAGGACATGAGATTTAGAGAATTATTAGTCAGACCATAATGTTCTAATTTTAATATAAGAGTCTAGAGAATATATTATAGCATTCCCTAATGTAAAAAAATCATAAAAACATACTACTTAATAGTACATTGTGTATTAAGGGTGGTAAAGAAAGAATTACAAACGAGAGTCTGTTAGAAGCCCGAAGCCGAAGGCTGAGGGCTTTAATGACTCGAGCTTTGTATTTCCTTTACCACCCGTGTAACATACAATGTTTTTCATCACAATTGCGAGGAAATGAAATAAAATCAGACAAAAGATCATATTTTTAACTTATTAGCGGCAGACTACATCATTGTCTGTGACTTACCACAGATAATGTCAAACGTGTTCGGAGTCCGATTCTAGTGACATATGAGATCAATAGTTTATTATGCGAGATTTTTAGGAAATAGTATTCAACTGACATTTCATCTCGAATGAAACTTCATATCGAATGGCACAAGAATTGGGGTCCTGACGTATTGTGATAGTTTCGAGTCCACGTATAATATTTTAAAAAAAAAGCTATTACGCACGTTAGAAGCGTAATGGTAAAAAAAGGCCCGCGGGTATTATTTTGGATTTACGGTCGATTTTTCTAGCATGTTAGGACACTATTTACGAGCAAGTGTGATGAAAATATATATATAAGGTGCTAACAAATTAGATACCGATATTTGTAGAGATGGTACCTAACATCAATACAATTAACTTTAAATAGAAATTAAGAAAACTTATCATCTGTTTTTTTTGTTTTCAATTGCCGAACAAAACAAATAAATTAAAATTCTGTCTTAACTTAATCATCCTGTGTAATTAACTGACAAGATGTTGCATTTAACACTTTGTCAAGTTAACAGTTGTTTGTCATTAATGGCATTATGTATGACTGTCATAAAACGTCATTATGATTATCTTGAGATCGCATCGGCGGGAAACTGAGGTTATGGACTATCTACTAGCCTTTGATAAAATTATTTTCATTAAGAAGGAATTTAAATATCAAGCACGAAAGAACTTTTATTGATATTTACATTTTACAAATATTGTTGAAAATGGCGACCACGTCTTTCAATGCACAACAATGCTCGCTTTTGGATGTTTCCATTAACACGCAACAAAATTTCTCTTTCGCTTTTCATGACGCCAAAGGCGTTGGAAATGCGTGTCCGTAATTCTTCAGCCGTTCTGATAGTGTGACCATCGTCTCCATATACCAAATCTTTTGCTCGGCCCCATACGTGAAAATCGAGTGGCGTTACATCCGGTGTGCGAGCCGGCCAATCCACTGCACCTGCTGCAGCACCACCACGGCCTATCCATCGACCTCGGAATCGTTCTGTCAAGTATCTTCGGACGTTACGATCATAATGGGCGGGGGCACCATCGTGTTGGAAGTACATTCTCCTACGGAGACCGAGTGGAACTTCCTCCAGCAATTCCATTAGGTCTTCTTGTAAGAACTGGAGATATGTCCTTCCATTTAGACGATTAAGAAACACTGGGCCTAACAAATAGTCACCAAGTAAACCTGCCCACACGTTGACACTAAAGCGAGTTTGGAAGTGATCAGGGCGTGCTAGGTGGGGATTCTGTTCCGACCAAAAGTGTGAATTGTGAAGGTTAAACAATCCCACCCGTGTAAAAGTACACTCGTCGGTCCATACATAGTATGTTACGCCTGACGTTTCTTGTAAGCCACTGACAGAATGCTACACGTGGTTCATAATCCTGTGGCTGTAATTCTTGAACACGCGTAAAATGATATGGGTGCTTTCCTTCGCGTTTTAGCAATTTCCATACGTAAATGTCACTGACGTGAAATACATTAGATGCGTCCCTTGTACTACTCATAGGATGGCGGTCAAAAAAGTCCAAAATAGAAACTTCTAATCGGGGCGGATACCTAGGCCTACCGGATTCACCCCTAAGCGTAAAGTTTCCCCAGTCGCGAAATCTTTGTTGTGCTCCGAGGATAGTTCGAGGATTCACATGTGTCCCGTATCTTTGTGCGTAAAGCCTTGCACCTCTCGCCGCGCTGTAGTTTGCTTCGCGATAGAATGTTACCATGTTTAAATAGTCGTTGTTTGTGTAACGGTAAGGCATTTTTTGAGTAAATTTATTAGCAACAATAACAACCGACACAACCAGACTCAACAAATAACATGACATTGACATTTAAGTATTTCATTTATCAACGTGAAGTGGCCAGACAAGTGATTGTTAAGAGGTTCTAGAACATATTCAAAGAGGTCTTAACCAGTGACTATTAACTATCTAATTAACAGGGTGATTTTACGTAACAAAGTTGTTTCCCTATTTTTTCCAAAAACTTGCATAAACCCTTAATTGTTTTATACTTAAATCTACTCCGAGAGCGGAGTACTATCAGCTGTAAAAATATCGGTATCTAATTTGTTAGCACCTTATATAGGGGCAACTGTTGTACCTATGGACACTATCAGTAAAAAAAACTACAAACTTTAGACTGTTATCTTGAACATACCCGAACAGCATTTTTCTCGTATGGCAACATTATATCTGTAATTTTTGTATTTGTCACTAGTAGTGTCTTCTATGGCTGCGGAAAGTTTTCGTCGTCAAAAGTAAATTTTAATTCGTATTTTGTGGGTGTTTTCTAAAGTTTTAAGCATAAGACTGCGAGTGTCTTCGTAGTTAATTAATGATTTCATGATTTGTTTGTTATTTTATGTAGTTATTGCAGCTCTCGGGCGACTTTTACCGAACTGACGTTAGTTTAAATTGTAAAGTGTCGAATTTGTACCTGTGGACAAGTTTTTTATCGTACCTGTGGACTGTCCTCAGGTACAACATCACAGGATGAACCTGTGGACAGCTAAATATGAATTTATTTTTCTCTTTGATTTCAGTGCCTCGTAGTAAAACCGACCAAACGCAAAAAAAAAGTATGTCCTGAAAGTCTAACCGAGGCCATTAAGGAAGCTAAAAATGGATGTTCTCTTAGAAAAGCTGCTGAAAAATTCATTGTACTATCAGACCATTGGAACCTTGACCCACCATAGAACTGTGTCACAGAGACGTTATGATTCAAGTCATAAGAAGTGTCAAACAAATTGTTTTATAATGTCACTGTGACACCGTTCTATGGTGGGTCAGGGTTCCATTGGGCTGATAGTACCTAAATCATCTATTTTCAAGTATCAGAAATTAAATCGAAAAATATAGTATTAACCTCCTAAGGCCCACCATACAACGAAATTTGTAAGTGGAATATGAATCTATTATGAATGAAATAAAGTCAATTTTATAATTTGATCAGTAGTCATAAAAACAAAAGAAATTCCAATTTAATTCCTTGGCATTAGATCTTTATTCCAATGGCCGTATTTTGTACTACTATTAGTACAAGGAACCTCAGGAGGCTAAAAACAGTTTACTTACTGCAAGATATCATAAGACATGTGTTTTAAAGGCTCGCAAGGATAATGTGGATTCTGACGACGAATCTAGCTTTATATGTCAAGAATATTAAGTGTTAAATGATGACTCAGAAGACGCAGGCGATTGTAACTCCGACGATTCTGCTGAAGAGTTACACCGAGATAACTGCACTTCTAAAAAACAAAAAAAAAATTAGGAGATGCTGAATGTATTGCCAAATACTTTTCTATTTGTTTTGTTTTATTTTATTAAGATTCTGATGTTTAATTATTTTGTTATAGTGTTTTGTTGATTTTTGTCCATAGGTACGGTACCGTCCACAGGTACAATTTTGCCGTCCATAGGTACAAACTGTACAAACCTAAAATTGTATGTATAATTGTATATGTAATGTATGTATGTAATTGTATGTATATTGATATATGTACCGTAAAACTACACAACTAAAGTCCTGGCCTACAACAATGGTCCAATTTTACTTTTCATATTATTCTAAAAATATGACAGATTTAGCTATAGCTAGAGTTTAGAGCAGTCAATTTTAGGCTAAACAGTACACATATCCCAGCAATAATAGCAGTAAGGTATCATATTTTAGAATAATGTAATAAGAAATATTGGGACTATTGTTGCAGGCTAGGACTAGTTGGGTAGTTTTACGGTATATAAAAATGAATGTTTGTCTGTAGGTATGTCCGTTATAGAATCGTAAATTATACATTTGATCATGTGATGATCTTCAACAAAGTGTTGTTCATGGGTCTACGAAGGTTTCTAAGTTATTTTAGTTAGTGGCGTAGCAACGCGCGCAGGGTACAGCTTTTTTTACAAATAAGAATTCAACCGTAACATATGTGGAGGAGCCGAAACTTGGTATATTATGAAAATGATTTTTATTTTAATTTAAAATAAGTGACTGAAATATCGTGATATGATATATTTTTAGAATCGGCTTAGTAAGCCCTTTTATTAGATACCACACGCGATAGGTTCCAGAACAAATTTCTTTTTTTCCTGTACAAAAACAATATGACGTCATAACTCCTCTCCTTTTTTGTTTTTTTTTCGTACCTTTTTTATGACCTAAAGATCAATGGTTCCAATTTTCATGCTTTTAACACCATTTGCAGAACTTTATTGAAATTCGGGGTGTACCACTATGTATCATTAACAGTGATCGGCGATCGGAAGCATTTTATGTCAAATTGTTGACGAAAATATTACATGGACATGACTATTTAATTTCTTGTAAAAAAAATTACCTACTAAAGATTTATGTTTTTTTAAATTGAGTTACTATCAAGGTTTTAAAATTTCTATTAAGTACCTATGATATGATTAAAATGATTATGAAGCACAGGCCACCTATAATTATCTATAGAACGAATGAGTTTGGTCAACTTATGTCTTGTACTTGTCTCTTTGACGTTCCTGTCATTATTTTGTACAGTCAGCTGCAGAGAAAAGTGACCCCCCCTGCGTACAAGTTTCCTAGCAAAGGTGGTTACATTTCTCTGTACATCAAATCTATTGAACCAATGTTAGCGGAACCAGTTTTACCAGTGTAAAATAAGCCTCGTGAATTTACCATTCGTAAATGGTTAAAGGATCAACCGGATCTGATATACGACGAATCAAAAGGCTTAGTCCTATGTACAAAATGTGGAATACATTAAGTAACAAAATGGAGTCTGTAATCGATAGAATACCTGATTACGAATTTGTTAGAAACTTGAGTGATAATGATAACAACGAAATATCAGTTTACGACTCTCACATCTGTTGATGTCGAACGGTCGTTCTCTTTATACAGGGTTATTGGTAAGTCGACCTATTCCCGTTAGGAGGCGATAGGGGTGACCATTTGCGATAATTTTGATCCCCATATGCATTATGCAAAAGTGAACCATTTTTGAGTTATCGCGTTTTTTAGTTTTTTTTTAAATTAGTCTGAAATTCAACTTGAAAAATTTATTACAAAAAAAGTATCAAATTAAATCTATTTTTTATTTCTGATTTACAAAATCAATTAAACACTGGTTATTTCTCAATATTAAAACAGTAATTATCGGTCCAAATTCAAAAAAGCGAGACGGATAAAGAAAATTTTTCAATATTTTTTTGCCATCGCTTTCCACTAAAATGCCTTACAAACAAAAAAAACATTATAAAACTTGGCTTGCAGAATATTTTAAAAACTTAACTGTTTTCTTAGCTCTCCAAAAATGCATAACAACTAGGAACTTATTTATAAAAAAACTGAAAAAAATCATCACAAAGGAAGCGGGCGGAAATTCGTATTCGAACTAAACTAAATTTTAGTTTAGTAGTTCTGACTCAGAAATGCAACTTCAAAACTTTAAATAAAAAAAAATACCAAATTTAAGTCAACTTTTTTTATTTGCTTTTGTACAAGATGAAATTGTTGTTCTTATGCAATATTAAAAAAAATATTATCTGTACACGTTTGAGGATGCGAGGCCGAAAACTAAAAAATACATGTTTTTTTATCAAACTCCAACATAAATTACACGAAAACAGAAAAATTTACCAATACATTTGGCGTGCAGATAACACAAAAAATTGACGTTTTTCCAGCTTTCTAACGAGGTATTAAAACTAATATGAATTTTGTTAAAGATTGCTTGAAAAAATTGATCACAAAGAAAGTAACAAGGGAGTCACGTCCGAACATAACTTAAAATTAGTGACCGACCGAAACATGTTATTTTGCCGAAACCGAAACCGAAACCGAAGGTTCGGTTTCATTGTAGTTTCGGCCGAAACCGAAACCGAAACCGAACCTTTTATATAAAAAAAAAAAGTCCTTAAAAAGTCGAAAAAATGTTAGTTTCTACTTTCAAAGATTTATTACAATGAAATTTCAGCACAGTTACAGAGGTTCTGTTTGAAAATTTAACTACCTACTATATTGCCAGCCGTGCCGAGCGCGCCCGACGTTAGCCGAGCGCGACCCGAAGGTACGATGTTGTAAGTTTCGGCGCGGCCGAAGGGTTCGGCCGTTTTTGGCCGAAACCGAAACTCGGGCCGAAACTTGATTTTTTGGCCGAAACTGGCCGAAACCGAAACCGAAACCGAAATTTCGGTCGGACACTACTTAAAATTAACTAACTACATAAGTCACAGTTACGAAAAAGGATGCGTATCTGCGTAAGAAATGGAGGTAGCCATTTTGAAAATGAACTATAAAAATCCTGATTATTTAAATTTTAATTGTTTATTTTATTAGTTTTAAATTTGTTACTTTTTACAGAAATTATTGTTGTTATTTGTGTTTACGAGTATAACAGTTACTTTTGATAGATTTAGTTAGTTGTTGGTAATTCTTTAGCTCTGCCTGCCCCACTTTGGGAATGAAGGCGTGAGTTTATGTATGTATGTATGTAGTTAGTTAATTTTAAGTTATGTTCGGACGTGACTTCCTTGTTACTTTCTTTGTGATCAATTTTTTCAAAGCAATCTTTAACAAAAATCATATTAGTTTTAATAGCTCATTAGAAAGCTGGAAAAACGTCAATTTTTTATGTGTTAGGTATCTGCACGCCAAATGTATTGGTAAATTTTTCTGTTTTCGTGTAATTTATGTTGGAGTTTGAGAAAAAAACATGTATTTTTTAGTTTTCGGCCTCGTATTCTCAAACGTGTACAGATAATATATTTTTTAATATTGCATAAGAACAACAATTTCATCTTGTACAAAAGCAAATAAAAAAAGTTGACTTAAAAATGGTTTTTTTTTTTTATTTTAATTTTTGAAGGTGCATTTCTGAGTCAGAACTTCTAAACTAAAATATAGTTTAGTTCGAATACGAATTTCCGCCCGCTTCCTTTGTGATGATTTTTTTCTTTTTTTTTTTATAAATAAGTTCCTAGTTGTTATGCATTTTTGGAGAGCTAAGAAAACAGTTAAGTTTTTAAAATATTCTGCAAGCCAAGTTTTATAACGTTTTTTTTGTTTGTAAGGCATTTTAGTGGAAAGCGATCGCAAAAAAATATTGAAAAGTTTTCGTTTTCCGTCTCGCTTTTTTGAATTTGGACCGATAATTGCTGTTTTAATATTGAGAAATAACCAGTGTTTAATTGATTTTGTAAATCAGAAATAAAAAAAAGATTTAATTTGATACTTTTTTTGTAAAAAAATTTTCAAGTTGAATTTCTGACTAATTTAAAAAAAACTAAAAAACGCGATAACTCAAAAATGGTTCACTTTTGCATAATGCATATGGGGATCAAAATTATCGCAAATGTTCACCCCTATCGCCTCCTAACGGGAATAGGTCGACTTACCAATAACCCTGTATAAATGGATCCTCAATGTTAAAAGGAATCGATTGACAATATTAAACATGGAAAAAAATATGATTATTTACTAAAACAAATTAAATTCAGTTACTTTTGAAGAAAGTGTGGTTTTATTTTGAACAACACCGACTTATCCATATTAGTCATTAACTCATTACTATTCATGACGTAGGACGTCAAAGTGACATAAAATGCTTCCGATCGCCGATCACTGCATTAACAAAATCTATTAATTGTGTAATTATTGAATAAGTTGGTTTACTTAGTGCAGCTTTGGAGTTACTATCAAAATTCCCTTTTCGCCAAGTGACAATATAGCTCAAACGTCTGGATTGTGTAATGTCTTCGTTGCTATATTATATGTAGACATGAACGCTAAAAAATTATCTTTAGCAAAACGTCTGGATCTTAAAATGCTTTGGCCTTTCTAACCGATGCACCATCTGAAGTAGAAAATGTGTTCTAAAAATAAAAAATATTTAGTATTATAATAGTTTGCTGCTTGTACCCTATCTTACAGTTATTGGTTCTGGCGGCAGAGGTATTTTTGGTCACATATTTTTCAATATATTACTTATATAAAACTATTTTGACCGATAACATAGAGTTATTAACAAAGATCTCACTTTCTCAGCAACCCTATACAATCCGTGAGCTGCAGTGCACATGTTACGTGAGTAATCTTTTTAAAAACTTCTGCGTCTATCTGTAACAGTAGCACTTACTCGAATTATTCGCTGTTTCTATCACAACTTCATAGGTAAACTTCATAGATAAGGACGTTGTAATAAAATTTGTAATTGTTTCATTATTTGTCTGTTGTAACAATTTAAGCATTGTGCACAAGTTGGCCAACTATAAAATTGGCTATTTGGTTACCGTTCGCATTTGTAGTCTCATCTACATACACGTAGATACAATTGTTTCCAATCTCGATCCTAATGTGTTCATATGTTTCATAATAAATTCGAGGAAGATATTTATCCCGGATGTGAGATTCTGAAGGCACTGAAAAATTACCATATCCTCCATTATAGAAATTTGGATTTTCCAATTGACACTTACCACAATACATTGCAGGCCACCATGAACATAGTAGTCTGTGTAAAATTAAGGTTCTTCGTCTCGAATGCTTGTATTTTTTTCGGATTTGATATGCCTAAGAAGAGAATATTGTTCGGTAAGAGAGGTGCCTTGACATTGGCTGCAATACAGCTTGGACCCGCGTTTCATTATGTCAGGATGTTTTTGAGCATGTTTTTAATTTTTCTTAGGAGGCATTGTCTATATTCACTCATAAATAAATATTATTTAATAGTACGTCTTAATAAATGACACTGTCATTTATGTGTATTTCATAATAAGTGTCTAAGTAGGAAAGCTATTTTTATTTAGTTATCTAAAGAGGTATTTGATAAAGATATACAGGGTTATTGGTAATTCGACGTATTCCCGTTAGGAGGTGATAGGGGTGACTATTTGCGGTAATTTTAACCCCCATATGCATTATGCAAAAGTGAACCATTTTTGAGTTATCATGTTTTTTAGCTTTTTTCAAAATAAGTCAAAAATGCAGCATCAAAAATTAATTTAAAAAAAAGTATCAATTTAAATCTATTTTTTTCTTCTTATTTATAAAAACAATAAAACTCTGGTTATTTATCAATATTAAAACAACAATTATCGGTCCAAATTTAAAAATGCGAGACTAAAAACGATATTATTTCTAGATTTTTTAGATATCTTTTTCCACTAAAATGCCTTAAAAACAAAAAAAATGTTATGAAACTTGGCTTGCAGATTAATTTAAAAACATAACCGTTTTCTTAGCTCTCCAAAAATGCATAACAACTAGGAACTTATTTCAAAGAAACTGAAAAAAAAATGATCACAAAAGAAGCAGGCGGAAATTTGGATTCGAACTAAACACAAGGTAGTTCTTTAAAAAATCCCATAAAATTAATTAAAAACAATACCCAATGTCAATAAAACAAAAAAACTATTTTAAAACAAAATTTAAAACCAGTAACAGTTTAATAGTAATAACAATTAACAATTAATAATAGTAACAATTAACACATTTTTTAATTTAAAGTTCTTGCTCGAAGTGACTTCCCCTATTGCGTACGCAAAGTCGCATTCTTTTTCTTAGTTGTGACTTAACTACCGAAGTAGGTAGTCAAATTATTACGCATTGCATTTGCTGCATTTATAATTCTCGTCTTGAGTTCTTCCGCGGATGACACAGGCGAGAGGTCGTAAACTATGGATTTCATGTGACCCCAGACATAGAAAGCAACCGGCGTTAAATCCGGACTTCTCGTGGGCCACGGAATGGGTCCTCCTCGCCCTATCCAACGATTAGGAAAATGGCTATCGAGCCATCGCCTAACATTGACACCAAAATGTGCAGGACATCCGTCTTGCTGGTATATCATGTTTTGCCTTGTAGCCAAAGGCTTTTGCAACGGTAACAGTGAAGCTGCTCGTCATGATTATTCGCGTCGGTTTCCCAATCGCCGGTTACCCCATGTATCCGTTTTTAATGGAGTGTATAGGCGAATCCGAGAAACTGGTTGTGTTCAGAGAAGACAAATTAATGCCGGAAGACCCCCAGTCCATGTTGTTAATTGCGAAGAGGATATTCTGCAAGAATTTATCGATGAAACAACAATTTCGACAAACACCGTCGCCACACGACTCTCTGTAACACAATGGAAAGCGTGGTCTACAGTGCATAATGCAGGATTGGATAGGGCGAGGAGGACCCATTCCGTGGCCCGCGAGAAGTCCGGATTTAACGCCGGTTGATTTCTATGTCTGGGGTCACATGAAATCCATAGTTTACGACCTCTCGCCTGTGTCATCCGCGGAAGAACTCAAGATGAGAATTATAAATGCAGCAAATGCAATGCGTAATAATTTGACTACCTACTTCGGTAGTTAAGTCACAACTAAGAAAAAGAATGCGACTTTGCGTACGCAATAGGGGAAGTCACTTCGAGCAAGAACTTTAAATTAAAAAATGTGTTAATTGTTACTATTATTAATTGTTAATTGTTATTACTATTAAACTGTTACTGGTTTTAAATTTTGTTTTAAAATAGTTTTTTTGTTTTATTGACATTGGGTATTGTTTTTAATTAATTTTATGGGATTTTTTAAAGAACTACCTTGTGTTTAGTTCGAATCCAAATTTCCGCCTGCTTCTTTTGTGATCATTTTTTTTTCAGTTTCTTTGAAATAAGTTCCTAGTTGTTATGCATTTTTGGAGAGCTAAGAAAACGGTTATGTTTTTAAATTAATCTGCAAACCAAGTTTCATAACAATTTTTTTGTTTTTAAGGCATTTTAGTGGAAAAAGATATCTAAAAAATCTAGAAATAATATCGTTTTTAGTCTCGCATTTTTAAATTTGGACCGATAATTGTTGTTTTAATATTGATAAATAACCAGAGTTTTATTGTTTTTATAAATAAGAAGAAAAAAATAGATTTAAATGGATACTTTTTTTTTAATTAATTTTTGATGCTGCATTTTTGACTTATTTTGAAAAAAGCTAAAAAACATGATAACTCAAAAATGGTTCACTTTTGCATAATGCATATGGGGGTTAAAATTACCGCAAATAGTCACCCCTATCACCTCCTAACGGGAATACGTCGAATTACCAATAACCCTGTATATAACTACTAATTTCATAGTGCAATGGTACAGTCAACGTCAAAGATGTTTACACATGGAATAACATTGAAATAAGGTCCAAAAATGTAAACCTAGGGATCATTTAAAATAAGCTCAGTGTGAACTTTGTAATTGTCTCCAGAATAGTACATACAAAAAAACACACAAACAATGCTGGGGGCGATCACTAGTATATGGGCAAAGCATCGATAATTGAGTTTATCGATATAGGCGATTCCTAGGTGTCATTTAATTTTGCCCCGTATATTCCGTATATATTACCTAACATCACTATGACAATGTTTTGATAATACTATTGGTGGTACTGCGATTACGTTTAAATAAATATTGGGTGTTTAATTAACACAACTAAAAAACCCAAATTCTTTTGCACAAGTACACAAGCAAATTGATAAATATCAGTGACGCAAAGAACCACATAAATCAATATTGATGGAAAAAATGTTTATTTTTGCACAGCTGCTCCCGCGTGTCTCATTTGTGCATGTACTGTATATAGGTACCTTTGCTTTTGAAACATCTTGCTTGGTAAACTGCTCAATAGCAAGGATGTCCCCTGCATTCCGCTCTAATTGTGCTCGCCATTCTTGTATTGCTCCCCGTTCGCCGCACACCTCAGTCTTCAGACTGTCGGCCTTTTTCAATAATCGAGCAATGTTATCTATAATTCAGTATTAAACTTAGTAATTTAATCGTAACATTTTTCCAATTATAAACGGTTTGCGAGTAAGCAGTTCTTTCCATGTCACTCCTGACATTAAATATAAATACAATATACACTATGTAACATGACGAGAAGCAATGCTTTAACCCCGTTAATGTTTAGGTGGAAAATATGGCTATGGTGTGTTAACTATTGCACGGATAATGCTTTCGCAATAAGCCTTAAAATATTTATTATTTATCTTTGCTGAACTCCGAGAAAAAAACCCTAGTCGCCGCATCATCCTTCACCACGACAATGCCAGCCCTCTCACCGCTCGGAAAACAACTGAGTCTCTGGACGGTGAAAAAGTCGAATTACTGAACCATCCTCCATACAGCCCCGACTTAAGCCCCAATAACTTTTTCACATTCCACAAAATTAAGGATAAGTGGCGTGGTCAGCGGTTTCAGATGCCGGAAGCAGCATTGGAGACTTTTAAAATGGCAATTTTGTCGACCCCTATTTCAGTCTTCAATAAGTGTTTTAACATCTGGTTTGAACGTATGGATAATTGCATAAAATATAAAGGACAACTACTCTGAAAAACAATGAAAATACTTTCATTAAACTGCATATTTTTCAGTTTGACCCTCGTAACTGCCTCATACACCGTTTCACGTAGTGTGCGGGAGAGGTTTGGTCAGCACAATAATATTAGGGGTATTCATTGGCCTGCCAAAGTCACCGGATTTAAATTCAATCGAAAATTTGTGGAGTATTAATTATTATCTAACGTAATCAGTAATCCTAATCACCATAATGAGCGAACTCTCCTTAGAAGATTATTGTTCAAACATTTGGGATAGCATGCGTGGTCGTTCCCACCACTGTAATAATACTATCGATTCAATGCGTTCCCGAATGTAAGCTGCAATCGAACAGAGTGGGGTTACACTAGGTATTCAAGTTTAGTATACAAATTTTACGAGTGCACAACTGGAGATCGGGTTATGACATTTGAATTACAGATAAGGACAAAGCATGGTTTAGCTACCCCACGGTTATTCCACGTTTATTATAAGTAATGCGGTAAATGTATAACTATGTCAAATTACAGCTTTGCAACCGCGGACAGACGGAAAGACGGACATGGTGAACTATAACGGTTCCTTGTTGACTAGGGAACCCTAAAAATGTCTAATACCTTGACACCTGTCAACGCGCACTGTTACATCCTTGCTCTGCTTGTTGGCATCGAGGATGTCTCTGTCGAGCTGCTCAGCCTCGGTGCACGCCATCTGGCGCAGCTTCACCTCTTGCTCCAGCTGCTGCTTGTGCGCGAACAACAGGCGCTGGAAAAACACGTGTATCATATCATTTACATACATAAGCCTATTCTTAAAAGATTTGGGCAGCAATAAACATTTAGGTAACAGTAGAACTTAATTATGAAATATGTTGTTTCATTTTGCATAGGAATATTTTGTAAGAGAGATCAGAAAGTCGTATCAAGATTAAGCTATGTATTTTTCGATTTTTACCTGGTCTATAGGTTCCCAATTCTACAGATTTAGATTTAATAGAATCCCATATCTACAGATTCCCGTTTATACAGATTTTCGATTCAACAGAATCCCATGTTTACAGATTTCTGATTCTACAGGTTCCCATTTCTACAGATTTTCGATTCAACAGAATCCCATGTTTACAGATTTCTGATTCTACAGGTTCCCATTTCTACAGATTTTCGATTCAACAGAATCCCATGTTTACAGATTTCTGATTCTACAGGTTCCCATTTCTACAGATTTTCGATTCAACAGAATCCCATGTTTACAGATTTCTGATTCTACAGGTTCCCATTTCTACAGATTTTCGATTCAACAGAATCCCATGTTTACAGATTTCTGATTTTTCAGGTTCTAATTTCTACAGATTTTCAATTCAACAGAATCCCATGTCTACAGATTCCCATTTCTACAGAAGGCCTGGGCCTAGACAACCGTCCCTGATTGGTCGGTGTTGGGGGAAGGTCATTCTGTGTCAATAGAGTTAGAAAACTTTAGAAAATCTACTTTGACAGAGTAGACGGAGCTCCGGGAGCTTCTATTTCTGGGTAGTTTTGGCCCTCAGTGCCTCATAAAAACGAACCTAACCTAACCTACGTATACAACTCTGTGAAATTTATTATTTGTGTTAGGTGTGTATCTATCTGTATATACAGTTAGAAATATTTAAAGTTGGGAATCTGTTTTAGAATCTGTAGAGGTGGGAATCTGTCTGTGATGGTTGTCTTTTCTTTAATGTCACATCGCCAAGGCGTCAAATTTTTCACAAAAACCAATTTGAATAATACATTTTGCGTCTTTATAACATAGGTAGGTAGTGTAGATTTGATGTTTGAAATCATTACATTAGGTTTCTATGTAATAAACAAGGGGCGGAATTTTCATAGCAAAAATCAAACGTCAAGAGGGATTGACCATTATGTTTTATCGACTATTCCAGTTATCGATTTTACTAGATAGGAGTGAATAAAACCAAAACAGAATAATCTAGTAGGTACTAAAAATGTGCTCCTGTGTATAAATTAAATCGATCTATAGTGAAAACAGGTCCATTTGAAATGATGACAATGTAGAGAAAATAATAACGATTCTTTATTACTACAGACAAGATGAAGGAAAGATAATTAGTACATGATGCTGTTTAATATTTCCGTTTTGGTTTTATATTTAAATTGTAACAAAATAAAACTAGTTACTGTTTTATTAATTTATTATTTTGTTAATCTTTATACAGAGGTCAAATTTGCAGGGCAAAGGCCTCCCAAACACAGGTCAAAAAAAAGTTCAAAACTCAAAATATTTATTCAGTAAATAGGCCACATGAGGGCTCTTTTACACGTCGATAATATAGGGTGAGTCTACCAGAGCTTCGGACAAGACCATCATTGCGGAGAAGAAGCGCCGCAAGAAACTCCAGCAGAAGGTCATTTGTTCCAATCATAAAAACATAATAGTACTTAAAACTATGTAACATTAAGTAAAGTAAGTTACATTAGGTAAAAGTAATAAATAATAAATTCTTAAAACTACCTAAAACATGTCATGCTGAGTGAGAATTAATCATCGATAGTCGATAAAACACAATAGTCAATCCCTCTTGATGTTTCATTTTTGCTATGAAAATTACGCCCCTTGGTAATAAATAAACAGAGAAAAACACTTTGATATTTTTAACCATATAAAGTAATCAACCACCCTCAATATCATATCATATCTAGAAAGCCTGACAAGATTTTACTTGACGTTCCCCATATTGTAGACTAATGTATTTTACTGGCAAGCTGGCAACAGACACCAAACCTCACCGAAAGTCCACAAAAATGCAAAGAAAGATTTCCAATGGTGCAAGAAATAATATTTTGAATACAATAAAATCGCACCTTTAGAATTATAGTGACCTAATTCAAAATTTCTTTCTTTCGACTTCGAGTCATAAATTTATTACTATAGAGACCTAACTCGAAGTTCAAAATTTGTTAATTAGGTCACTATAATTCTAAAGATGCGAAATATCTACATCTAAAAAAGGACGAAGGAAAGGTGAAAAGTATGAAAGGAAGGAGGAAGAAGGACGACGGAAGGGCCAATGCAGGCGCATTACCACTTAAGCCACCATGACCCTACTTCCACCAAGATCCTACATCCACGAAATTAATGATCGCTTGCTTTTTATACCCAGAGGGTATGGTGACGCAATCCATCTTTGTTAATAAACAAATGAATGCGCCTCCATCATCTAGGAGACTCAGAGGACTCTATTTTTTTTGGCTCACATATAATTTAGAATTTCCTAAACAGACGTTTCTATTAAATTAAAAATCTTCAGAATAAACTGGCCAATTGTACTCATGCTAATTTCAATGTAACTTGAAACATGAGTGTTGTTTGTTAATTATACATAGATGGCATCACCATACCAAGAATTAATTTAATTCATCAATGAAAAAACGAATGAATGATAACTTGACCAAACTTTTAGAAAGATCAATAAAAAATATAATTGCACTGTCAATTCTTTTAGGGCCGTATTAATAAACTAATCTCAACTCTAATGCTCATCTCGAGATGCGTCAAAAGTGACAGTGTTCTATGGTTTGACATTTACTTTGATGTATCTTGTAGTTGAGATTAGTTTATTAATACGGCCCTTAGAAACCTTCCATAATAGGGTATTTGACTAGAGTGAAATTAAATTGGTTTTTCATTAACAACAAATAAACATTATAAAAATACTAGGAAAACATCAATCTTATATTTTAGCTGGCTATTTTAAGATTATTAAATTCTTAAAATCCAACAATAAGGACGCTGTTTCATTGTGACGTCACAAGATAGTAATCCCTATAAATTAGATAGTAACAGAGCGTTTTTGATGTTTCATAAAAAGAAGCTGATTTTACTTTTGTCAAATACCGTATTACCTGAATGCAGCTTATTCACTTTTTTTAATTTTAACAGGGGGCCCCAAATTCATGTCTACCCTTGGGTAGATCAGGGGTTGGGTGGCCCTTGCCCCACAGTGATGTAGCTACAAGAGGGCTGGATGGCGGTGTGCATCAGAGCCCCAAACTCAGGAAGCCCTTAGACCCTGTCCAGCACACCCCAAATTAAACAAATAAAAAAATCTTCTTTCGGAATGTCAATAAGATAGGTTGCAACTAGGGTCCTAGTTTTGATTGCACCAGGGGCTTTGGTTACCTAGCTATGCCACTGGCAGCATGCCCTGTGCAAAGAATAAAACATTTAAATTGTATACTCGCATAAATAATTCAAAATAATTACTCACTGTATTTTCCTGATATTCTGTGTGTACATGCTGGGTGTATTTACTGAGATCTTGTCTTTTTTGATTCTGGAGGATGAGAGCTTCCTTTAAAGTTTGTATTTCATTTTGCCTGTAAATAAATAAGTTAAGGAAAAATATGTTTAAAATTAACATAAACATAAACTCACACCCTCATTCCCAGAGTGAGGTAGGCAGAGCTACAGAATTACCAACAGCTCTAAATAATTCTTGATAAATCTGTACCCACATTTTGCACAATTATTAGGCTAAGATGTTTCCCAGTGTATTAGTGACAGGTTGCAAGCCCATCGCCTAACAGTACTACAAGCCTTTATTCACTTAGTCGCCTCTTACGACATCCACGGGAAGACATGGATTAGCACTATTCTAGCCAGGCAACCACACGGGACCTTGTTTAAAATTAATTACTCAAATAATAAAACCAAGATAATAGTCTAAGATAAATAAATACCTATTAATTAGCAGGGTTTCCTGGGCCTGATTGTCTGGATTCGCTAGAGGAATTCTAGTGCCTTGGTTCCAACCCAGAGCCTCTAGCAGCTGGGACATATATCCAGGCGGTTTGTCTGATTCAGTCATTTTTAATTAGATGATATGTAGATACACCATTAAGTAAACCGTCAAAATAAAAGAAGTTTCTAAAATCTTGGGCAATGCGTTGCTCGTTTAATCAATATCTCTGTTGTGAGGATACCACGACAAACTACAAATATAAACAAAACAGACGCCGCACTATAAATATTTTTAAAAGATTCAGCTGATCTGACAGTCATTTGACACTGAGGTTTTGAGTTTTGAGAGGTGTGGGTAAAAAAAGAATATTGTTGATTTTGTTTATTGTTTATGGATTCAGAATTCGTTTCATAAAACCACGCCTGTTTTAAGGCCTCTCATTATGCATCAGTTGCATAAACTACTATTAATTTTCTAGGCCCCTTTTTTAAATATTTAGTTTTTTTTTACTTAAACCAGATGCAGGCAAGCAAGTTATACAACTATGCCTTTCAAGTTGATAGCTTATATAGTTTCTGAGAAGAATACTGCTGTGACATACAGACAGACACGAAGTCTGATACCATAAAGATTCCTTTTTTACCATTTTGGCACGGAACCTAAAAATCAAAACACGGTTACAAACAAAATGACGTCATTCCGACCACTAGTCCAAAGCCGGCGCAGTCAACTGATAATCCCACTAATATTATAAATGCGCAAGTTTGTGTGTGTGTGTGTGTGCAACGGCTGGATGGATTTGGATGAAACTTGAAACGGAGATAGCTCATACCCTGGATTGACACATAGGCTACTTGTCATCCCGGAAAATATAAAAGTTCCCAATGGAATAACAATAGGTAATCGAAATCTACGCGGATGAAGTCGCGGGCTGAAGCTAGTATCTATTAAGAAAATCAGTACCTAAATAATGATCGAAAAAAATTGTACTATCCTGTTGAGATAAACCTCTATAGGTATAGGTGAAAAACTTAAGTAAGTCACCTGTTGTATGTAGTTGTGTACAGTTTGCAAAAAAGCGCATAAAAGCATAATTAATTATATAAATATTTAATATGAGTTGAACATATTAATAACATAATGCACATTTTTTTACCTCAATCACTCGCCAGTTCGTCATCCTCACTTTCATCAGTGGACTGTACAGAAACATTTGATTTGAATGCATACATTCAAATTCTTTTAATGTGTCGAGAAGCTGTTTTTTCGGTACACCACATAGGTATTTAATGACCAATGGTTTTGGTGTTGATAAACAATTTGAGTCTTTATCGAAAACCTCTTGGAAATGTTTGTACAAATTACACAAAACTCTTTTCGATCCCTACCAAATTCAGGTAATAGTGCCATATTAATTTGTCAAGCTGAATTCAAAATCGATGTTTTACAATTTACTTCTGTGGTAAACTGTAAGTAGGTATTATTATATATTCATCAACGACGCAAAAAATACGAAGACAATTACTCGATATTGACAACTATTTATATCTTATCATGACAATAGAATCATGTGGGATTTTGCGGGTGATAGGACCTTGTGCAGGGCCCGTCCGGATCGCTACCACCATCTTATCCATTAACCTACCGCCAAACAGCAGTGTTCGCATTGTTGTGTTCCGGTTTGGGGATAAGACAGCCGGTGAAATGACTAGCATAGAGGCATTCCATCTTAGTCCTCAGGGTTGGCAACGCATTTGCAGTCTTAGGATTGCATCGCATTCCTGTGAATGCGAATGTCTATGGGTCACAGTTTCCACTTACCATCAGGTGGCCTGTGTGCTCGTTTGTCTTCTCTATGACATAAAAAAAAATAAAAAAAAAATCAAACTTGAAAGATAAGCAAATAATGAGTTTGCAAACCATACGATATATTACAAATTACAAAAATGGAATCTCTATTCGCACACATTACTCACACATACAACAGGTGACTTACTTTAGTTTTTCACCTATAACAGGCCGGTGACACTCCGCGCTATCGCATACAAAATGTGCTGCCCCTTGCAAGGGGCGAATCAGTTGAGTGTCACGCGAGCGCTCGTGTCGACGCGCGCCGCCGTGCAAAGACTACTATTGTACACTAGTTTTTGTTTGAATACGCACTTATACGAATATGGCTAATCGAACAGGCAAAAAGTACTGCATCCCATACGGGTGCTTAAATAATAACTCCAATGTCGAATTATCTTTTTTTAACCTGCCTCAGGATGCCGAAAGGTAAGATTATTATTAATATTAAGTATTAATAACTTGGATCAAGCTAGGTAGTTACGAGTAGCTGGACTTAATTACTGACACAATCAGTACCTACAGTTTTAAATCCTCGACGCAAAAAGAGCGGTATAATATTATTTATTTTATTAACGACCCGTCCGCAGTTTCGCAGTTTTCAACTTATTCGGACCAAAAACCAGTTATCTACTTGCCTTAAACAGCGTTCAGTGTAAGTAGATCTCCCAGTAATAGTAACTGCCTGCTAAAGCAAGGTCAGCATGTGCTGGTTATTAGGTAAACACAACATACAAACAAATGGCAGCTTTTCTAAGTAACGGAGTAGGTAACGATAGTGCTTGACTTTATAACAAACAAAAAGTTTCAAGGTCTATATCGAAGATATTATAGTATGTTAACAACAATTTTTGTAATGCAACTTTTACAAAATGAAACTTCAAAGTCCTTACAATAAATGGTTATGTTTTGTCGAAAACGTGCGTCAGCTCCTAGACCACTATTCCAGTACGGCTAGCACAAGTTGTATTTTCTCGCTTGTCGCTCAGTGCGTCTCTATCGTTACAGACTTGATTTGACAGACTCACGCGGCGCAGATTTAAGGTGCATTTTGCCTCGTTCGGGGCGCCCCCACTATTGATCGCAAAAATGTAACCAAGGTCACTTCCGCACTTGTATTATTATCGTTCCCGCGTTCTGAATAGGTTTAAATTCGCATGTTTGCTGTCACAGAGAGTCGCTTCTGTACTTGTACTATTACTTATTCTGTGCCTATAAGCATGTTTTGTTTCCTATCGCAAAACAAACTGGCGCACTGGGTCATAATCATAAACATAAAACCCCGAGGAGGCATAGCCCACCGAACGAAGACCAAAATTTGCCTGTCGGGGGAAAAAACTCGTGTATAAGCGAATTTTGCCATAGTCGTAGGCAATGGTGGTTTAAACTACATACTAAAAGTACTGGTGGGTGGGGGTGTAAAGGTCCCTTATTTTAGTTTTTTGCAAAAAACTCGTAAACTGTGGCCTATGGCTAAAAATGGTCTGAAACACAAATAATGTACGTAAAATTATCTACAAAAAAGACATACACATATTTCCTCTGGGATCAATATTTCATGAGATATGGAGGGAAGTAGATGACCAATAAAGAAATAAACACATTTATTTAAGTACGGCACGTATATTCCTAAAGATAAAATTCCTAATTATCGTCTAAATCTAAAATATTGTCATAGTATGTATTATTATTATTTTATTATACTCAATTATTGTTGAAAAAAATATAAGAATTAACATTATTAACCTCCTTCAATCAGTTCAGTTGTTCTTTGAGGGTGGAATACGAAAGGGGAAGAAGTCATCACTCTACGACGTATTGCCAGTAGAAAACAACGTTACTCTTGATCTACATCAAAGCTTTAAAGTGGTTGATGGTGGTTTTCTACTGCACCGTATGTGATGGAAACAGTCCGCCAGCGTTTCTTCGATTTGCCATCAGTATATTACTTTTGTACAGAAACATTACGGTCCAAATTGTATTGATTTTTGATGGTTATGGTGATGTCGACATTACTAAACGAGCAGAGCAGAAGCGACGTGGTCTGACAAAAACTTACTTACATAAATTTTAACGAACATACAATCATCACCGTTCAACAGGAGCATTTCTTCGCTAATGAAATCAATAAAACAAGGCTGATTCAGTTCCTTACCGAGAAGATGACAGTAGCAGGAATTGAAACAACCATTGCAACAGGAGATGCTGATGGCACTATTGTCAGGTGCGGGTTGGAGAAAGCTGCCTTACATCACACTGTTGTTATTGGGGAGGATGTCGACTTGATAGTCCTCCTCATAGGATTGGCCCCACCACATATCAACGTGTTGTTTTTGAAGCCAGGGCGTGGGAAGGTTGAGGACAAATTGTTTTCAGTGCAACAACTTCAATAGCTTCCATTTGCAAAGACAATTCTCCTTCTCCACAGCTTCTCCGGATGTGACACCACCTCAGCGATCCATGGAAAAAGCAAAGTGGGAATAGCGAAATTGTTCACTGCTAAATCAGACTTGATCCAAAAGATATCCGATATTTTCAGTGGGCCCTCGTCACCAGAAAGTATTGAACAGGCCGGCGAGAAGCTGTTTAAGTCGATTTACCAAGCACCTATCGAGGTACAAAACCTCAACAAATACCGCTACTCAGTTTTTTTAAGAGCATCGATGAGACCAAAATCAGATCTGGCCACTCTTCCTCCTACTAGAGGAGCTTCGAAGCAGCACTCGTTCAGAGTTTATCTACAGGTATCTTTAATTACACAAGTTGTGTATTATTTTGTCTTTAAAACGCAAATATCTATATAACCTAAACTTACATTGACCTTATTAGGGGGAAGCGGGGCAGATCAATACACCATTTTTTACCTTCTATTGTGGGCTACAATTAAACCTTTTTACGGGTATTTTTTTCATTCAATCAATGATGCAACTAATATAGAATACGAATTTGACACATTTTTGTTCAAATTGCATTGAAAAACTGAAATATGTGGATTTTAACAAAAAATGGAAATAAACCAATTCTGCCCCACATGTAGGGTTCTTTGATACATCTCATGGGACACTTTGATACACCGTATGGGGTACATTGATTAGGCGAATCAAAGTACCCCTTTCTTGTTTCTAACTGCCCCATAGTCCAAAAATCTTTAACCTGAAGTAAAATCGAGATGTTTTGTGTAAGTAATGAAAAATCGAAATAAAGAAACAATTATTTATTTAAACAAATCACAGGATTATAAAAAATAGGAACATTTTCTTATATGAATACCTAATCAGAAACGTGTTCTCTTATTTCTAGGTATGTTATCAGTAAAGATTTAAAGAATATCATTTTTATTTTTATAAGAACACTTCTGGCTGCACTCGTATTTTCCGATTTTCTTAAGCTAATTGATTAATTTCTCTTTCTAAATCCTCTCACCCAGTCTTTACCAGCAGAGCCATTAACTTTCCAGGAATCAGGATATTTACACTTTAAGTCATAAGCCAAAACCATCGTTTGCTTCAATGTTAGTCCTTGGTGCATTTTACTACAGTTAATCAAATATTCTGAAAGTTGCTTTTCTTGTTCAGCTGTGAAAACTTGAGAAACTGTATATTTTGACGAATATTCTCCACGTGAGACAGAACGATTTTCAACATTAAGTTTGAATCTGTGAATCTGTCTATCTGGTTTTGCAACGTAGACACATGAATATTATATTTATTTGCAGCGGCTCTTATAGAAAAGGTTTTAGAAACCACTTCGGAAATTGCCGTATTGATATCATCCTCGTTAATTTTATTTCGCTCCGTTTTAGGTTTGTACGTTCGCACCATTTTCTGAAAAATATATTACCTTGTTAATAGATTTCAAACATCAAAACTAACAGGGGCACTTTTGTACACTCGAGGGGTACTTTGATGCAGTACGAATCTGCCCCACCTACTTCTGTATCATTCTACCCCTTTGCTCCGTTGAAAAATAAAATATTTATTTAAAATTAACCTTAAAGTATTACTTCTATATAACACAAAAACTTGGTTACTAAATAGATTTACTTACCTTTTATTTAACCATCGATCTCGTACACTGTTTAGTTTTTTACTGGCATTCGTATTCACAGCGTGGATTTATTTACTGAGCGACCGTGGCAACACGTTGTAACCTGCAGAGCGACAACGGCTGACTAAAGAGCGGTGGCGTTGCTTGTGTGTCACTCACACATACAAAGCCACGATCTAGTGTTGCCGCTAGTGAATTTTAGTTTGTAGATTAGGGAATAACGTAGGTGTACAATTGTGCCCCTTGTACCTAACTGCCCCGCTTCCCCCTACTATTACAGATACAACAATGGCTCGGCAACCCCCTACAACCAACTCAATGGGGATGGGCCAGAGGAGATGATGGCATCCTAAAGCCAGTGACAACCAACGACCCAGTGGCACCGGACTCAATTCTCAAAACCATATTCTGCCGGTGTAAGACGGGGTGTGGGATGCGATGTGGCTGCCGGAAAGCTGGAATTCCCTGCTCCAGTGTCTGTGGTGTATGCTCCGGCTCATGCACTAACGGAGCTCCCATCGAAGACACCGCTGATGACGATGATTATGCTAATATTTTAGATTTAGAAGATAATTAGGAATTTATCTTTAGGATTATACGTATCGTACTTAAATAAATGTGTTTATTTCTTTATTGGTCATCTACTTCCCTCCATATCTCATGAAATATTGATCCCAGAGAAAAAATGTTTACATCTTTTTTGTAGATAATTTTACGTACATTATTTGTGTCTCAGACCATTTTTAACTATAGGCCACAGTTTACGAGTTTTTTGCTAAAAACTAAAAAAAGGGACCTTTACACCCCCCCTCCCCCCTTTAGCTTCACCCCCACCCACCAGTACTTTTAGTATGTAGTTTAAACCACCATTGCCTACGACTATGGCAAAATTCGCTTATACACGAGTTTTTTCCACTGAGTTTCCTTCGTTTGGTGGACTAGCAGGGCTTAAATTTAGGATGTGCGCGTGCAAATCGTGGTATGGATGAAGTCAAGTCCATTTTTCGTTTTATTACTAGGTACTTAAGTATTTATATTATTATAGTATTTTTTGTACGGATGTTAAAATCGTTTCACATTTATTACCAGTGCGCCAGTTTGTTTTGCGGCAGGTAGGTATAGAACATCTATTAACAAAAGTTGCAACTGTGTCAATTTTGAAACAAAGGAACCTACGATTGCTTGTAGACCATCGTTGTAGGCAACATTTGGTAGGTAGGTATCTTGATTTTTAATTTTTCTGGCCTCGAATGTCTAGTTCCTTGAATGTCCATTTACCTCGAATGTCTAGTTCCTTGAATGTCTATTTACCTGGAATATCCAGTTCCTCAAATGCCCAGTTCCTCAAATGCCCAGTTCCTCAAATGTCCAGTTCCTCAAATGCCCAGTTCCTCAAATGTCCAGTTCCTCAAACGTCCAGTTCCTCAAATGTCAGTTCTTCAAATGTCCAGTTCTTTGAATGTTCCTCCAGGCCTGTCGCCTACAATATATGTACCGTAAACTATTTCCTTAGTCGCTACTAACAACATCCACGGGAGAAATGGAGAGGTGTCATTCTAAACCCGGGACCACACGGGTAAATATCAAATTATAATAAATATCAAATACACTATCTTAGATTTCTCCACTCGACCGCCCGTCTACCTCGGCCGGCGTCCCCACTCATAATCATCATCATCTTAGATTTCTACGACACGACTTTGGGTGGTATTCCACCTGTCCAATATCTTTGTCCAATGTGCATTTGATCAAAGAAATTGGATGAGTGGATGACTTCATAAAATTTTCTAGAAACACCTACATAGTATAAAACCTTGAGTCAAGATATTGGATAAGTGGAACGGGCCTTCGTCAAAGAAATTTGATTAAAAAATATTGGATATAGAAATTGGACAAAGATGAAAGAATGAAAAAAAAAACTCGTGGTTACAAATTTATGTAATTTATTGACCTAGAAAATCTGTATTTAAAATTTAAATTTAAAAATATCCTTACTTTCTTCTATCAAATATTTAAAAAAACATTAGTACATTATCCTCACTTTCGTTGTACACACAGCAACACATCTAGCTATACACTTCAGAAATCTGAAATATTGCATGAAAGAGAGTCGCACTAGAATGCGTATGTTGTTGACATAATACACATAATTATACATCTCTTTCTTTTTCTCTCTGCTCTGTCTTTAATGGTTAGTTAGGTGTGATGTTGTGTGTACAATAAAAGCATACCTAAGTACATTATTTATACTTTCTTCTTATATGACTTTTCTGTTTAATGTTGAATAGAAGGCGTAAGTGAATAATGTTTTTTAAGAATTTTATAGGCAGTAATTCATTCTCCTGCATTTGATTTAAAAGTTTTATGTATTTTCTGTCGAATTTTATGTCCATAGGTCTTCTATTTCTTTTGGGTTCGTTGTATATGGTTTGCGAGATTTTGAGGTCGTAATATGCTGCCTCTTTTTTAATACACTGTATAAAGAAGTAAATGTTAGGTCTGTGGCAATTTCATGTTAATACGATGGTGCCACCCCTCCAAAGAGTTATTAGTTCTATTTATTTTCGCATCCGCACAGCTTATAAGTTCAGGTGTTGTTTTTGCTAGCCACTGCTTCTGAAAATATGTTTGAAACTTTTTAACTGCTTCTGTTTGCGGTGTGCAGTCTTTTATCGATATCCATGCTTCACAAATTTTATGAGCAGGAAGTAAAGCCAGAAGTGATGCCAATCTAGTCATGTTTCGACCTTCTTTTATTTTATTTAGTTTTAGCTTCTTAGACTTTTTCCAAATTGCTCTGCTGTAGTGGTACCAACAGCCAGACACTTGCACCTGGGGAAACACGGCATGAACGGCATTAATTTGTGCCTGTTCGTAATCGCATTTAAAATGAGCTATGGATAGACCAAGCTTTTCTTTAAGCAACATGAAAAATCGGTAGTAAGTGTCTTCCTTTTTGTTTGGTAATAACCCGTACACTACGGGAAACACCTGATTGGTTTCTATATTCGATTTCTTATCTAAATGTAACGCGTACATTTGGACGAAAGGGGATGGTGCACTTTTGAATGTGCCATCGGCTATACTCGAAACTGGAATTCAAGACCAAAAAAACTACGATAGATACGTCACTGTCAAATCTGTCAAAGTCACTTATGTCATTGTCAAATAAAGTTTTCAGGTTTCGCCAACCTTTTTGTTATATGCTTCTTTGTACATATTGGCTGTTACAATTAATTAATTAGGATTTTCTCAAAAAAGGTACTTACAAACTTTATTTTCAACTCAACATTGACAAAAATTGATTGTAAAGAACTTAAACACGATAAGGGTGCGTTGTTCAACTACAGAGTAATTCTAAACTAGAATAGTCATTTCATCATTTCATCATCATTCATCATTTTTGTCATTTTTTTTTTTAGTAAGTAGTTATGCCTCGTATAGGTACAGTCGAGTTCATTATCTGAGCAAAGATTGGACCAAAAACATCTGAACAAGACCCAATTGTCAGAAGCATAAGAAGTAGATCAGATATTTTTATAAAATAGGTTATTAATTACTTATATGTAGGTAATTAAAATTCATGTACCAAATGTTATTAACACCTGAAGTGATACAAGCACAATACCAGCTTTGCAACCAAAGATTGCGGATGATTAAGTTTTTATTAAGGCCTCTTGTATTTATGTAAAAGTAAGTAAATAAAATTACTTCTTTAAATTATGGAATTAAAATTACCAATAAATAAATTATCTCCCCGTGTATTTAAAAAAAAAGAGATATACTAATGTACGAACATTTAATTGCAGTGGCAACATTGTCGTAGATTTTTTGACCCCTTTGATTTCCGAATTAAATTTTGGCATAAGGGTGAAGAGAATATCAAAATTTTTTCTTCATTCCCATCTTCACACACGAGGAAATCTTCGACAAAAGTTTGGGATAATCTGACGTCTTCTGGGTTCTTAAATGTGAGTCTATCTGCGGATAGAATTTTTTTTCGAGCAGCTTAACACGAGTTTTTGTATGCTGAGAACGGCGGTATGAATTTTGCATAATTTTTATTTTCGTTTTTTTGTAGAAAGTTTTGAAAATTATCATCGTATATGGCTTGAATCGGCCCCAAGTTTTGACAGACGTCTTTTTTTATTTTATCCAGCACCATGTCGATTTTATTTTGGACTTCATCAGGAAAGCATACATGTTGTTTTTCACGCAATACATCGTCATCACAATTTAATGTCATTGTAGCAGTAGGTACAAATCGTACGATTCGTGCATCGCCACAAAGTAGTATCATTTTTCTCGTTGACCACACTTAAATTGTATTTATATCCTCGGTAACAACATATTTTTTTACCTTTTCTGCTCGTTATGTAGTTAAGTAAGTCCATTTCACACACTTAAATCGTCTGTCGAGAATGACAAGACATTTAGTGACATTACATTGAAATATGCATTCGATCCCATGAATGTTTTTAAGTATCCAGCCAGTGTTAAAAGTGGCCACTTAGCCAACTAGGTATCATATTTATCAGATAGTCGAACTACTTATGTAGACGTGATTAAACGATTTATAGCATTACCATTTACTTCATTCTTAAAACGAGGGATTATTCCTTAATTCCAGTAGTTCCTTTTGAAGGAACTATTGCGTTTTTTTTGTACTCCAGTATGAAAACAATCGCAGTAGTCCCTTCAAAGGAATTACCGCGAATAATCCGAAACGAGCCGTGCCCCGCAGCATTACCCGCGATAATAACTACCTGCTGTATGTGGGTATTAAATCAAACATACTCCAAAAATATACCTTCGAGGATTTTACGTTAGGGGAATTAGACGTTTAGGGAACTGGACGTTAGAGGATTGGACGTTTGGGGAACTGGACGTTTGGGGAACTGGCCGTTAGAGGATTGGACATTTGGGGAACTGGACGTTAGAGGATTGGACATTTGGGGAACTGGACATTAGAGGCCAGAAGGGCACTAGTGCTTATTAGATTCTACATACATTAAACCCTCCAAAATGGCTACTGACTCTCCGGTGGAAACAGATGAATCTTATAAAATATTTAGATTTAAAGTGCAAAGGGCATTGGGTAAATTTGCTTGAAGACTATTGTCATTTTTGTTTTCAGCGGCCACGGATGATTTTGACATAGTTATTAAATATTTAGAGGACCTCAAAATACACATAGATATATATAATTTATGGCGTTTAATAATATCGGAGCCGAGATATTTAAGATTGAAATGTTCAGTTTTAGGTACTAAAAGTAAGCCTAGGTAAGAATATTAAATATCTCGGCTCCGATGCACTTAAGAGTATTACATTACATAACAAAACATGTTTATTTTGAATAATTCTATCATAATTTACCACTTTTACGAATGGCCGCTCACCTTGAAAATGTATGACTTTTACAAATGACAACACTTTTACCCAAACCCCTTTCTGTTAAAGTAAATTAAATGTCCCCCTCTACAGCCAAAACTACAAATAATCAAAATCTAGATCAAGATAGGTAATATCTTTTCTCAATACAACGCGCGTCCGTCACACTTATCTAACCGGTTTTTTTTATTATTATTAAAGCAATAGGTACTACAGGTGGTAGGTACAGTCAACCAATTTGATTCCTAGGCCACTATGGACTTTGTCAACGTGACGTTGTAAACCAAATCATAGGAAGTCTCTTACGTTTTGGTTGACAACGTCACTTTAACATAGTCCAAAGTGCCCTAGAAATCAAATTGGTTGACTGTACATAGGCTGCTACGAAAGTTTTTAGCTGTATAAAAACTAACAACATTTACTTTTAAAAGTGTATGGCAAATTAAGGGTAATTTAGCTATTAACCTCTTTGTAAAATGAAATTTGATACTGGCCGCTTACAACTTTTTTTTTTCTTTTTTTTGCTGAAAATGTCAGTCCAGTTTTGTTTCTTGCAATGGAGCTCTGTCGCGAGAATCATTTCGTGCTATGATATTCTACGACTACAAAAGGAACTTAAACTTTAAGGAATCTAATAAAAAATTAAACGACGCATTTGGGGAGTCTTCTCCATCGTTAGCCACAATCTCATATTGGTACCGCGAGTTTAAGCGGGGTCGGGAGTGCCTCAAAGATGAGTCGAGACCGGGACGGCCGTCGACTGCTGTAACGCCAGAAAACGTGATCAAAGCCGAGTGGTTGATTAAAGAACGCAGAAATATTACCCATCGGAAAATAGAGCATGAACTTGGTATTGGATCACCCGCAGTTTCAAGCATTTTACATGATCATCTTGGTGTCAGGAAAGTCGCTTCGCGTTGGATACCGCATTTACTGACCGAAGAGCAAAAAACCCGGCGAGTAGATTGGTGCCAGTTTATGCTCAAAAACGGACGGAGGCTATTCCCAACAGGTTTCTAATATCCCTCTAACAAAGCAACAATCTATGCAATGGGCGTTTGAGGAAGACGGGCCGCCATTAAAAATTGTTCGTGGCCGTAGTGTGAACAAAAAAATGATCGCCGTTTTCTTTCGCCGCGGGGGGCCAGTAGCTGTAGTTCCACTCGAAGATCGAAGAACAGTTACTAGCCAGTGGTACACAGAGGTCTGTTTACCCCAGGCATTTGACAGACTTGGTGAGGATCGTCCAAAGAGCGGCACTCATGGAATTCTTTTTCACCAAGATAATGCACCTGCACACACCGCGGCAATAACAATGGATTTTTTGACCAGTAAAGGTGTTCAGCTGGTGTCGCATCCACCCTACAGTCCTGACCTGGCCCCGTGCGACTATTTCTTGTTCCCCACTATAAAGAAAATGGACTTTTATGGACTCGAACGAGGCAGTACTAGAATTTGAGCGACTTTTCTTTGACCTTCCGCAGTACGCATTTTTTAAATGTTTTGAGGATTGGTTTTATAGAATGAGGCGATGTATTGAACTTGGAGGAGTAAGTATATTTTGAAAAATATTAAAGTAATTTGTAAAAAAAAAAATGGTTTTTAATTCACTAAAAATATTCATAGCAACCCTCGTACACTAACTGCCGCACTTAAATAAATTTAATGCTTGTTTACTGACGTGTTGTCTTATTCTATTGCTATAGCAAAGACAGTGACAGCAGCAACTTTAATCAAGCATTAAATTTAATTGACGTCTCTGAGTGCGATAGTAAGATATTATTTTCTTTTTCGGTGTTATGTGGTGAGCAATCCCAAATTGTAACAATTAAGGATTTGATTTGTAAAGTTGTACAGGATGTCCATACCATACCACCCATAATTATTGGATTTAAGTACCTACCTACATTGGCACACTGAGCTACACATTGGCTTACGGCTGCACTCAGTCCGTTAATGACGATTAAGTATTTTCTTAGTGTAAATTTTTTATACAAAAGTTCCAAAAAGGAACGAGTTATTGTCTCTAAAACTCTCTGAGTACGGCCTTTAGCCTCTTAAACCTTGCAAGTAAATTAATGTTATAAACAGACGTTTAAAATATCGTGCATTTACTTGAAATGAAGCCAAAATAATATGTGCGTCGCTTTCCCGAAATAACTCAGTGGAAGCTTAGTTTCGCGCTACCGTTGCAGCTAACTGCCGGCCCTGGAGCACGTGACCACTAATTTTATATAATTAAAGCAATGAGTGCTGATGCAGCATCATTGCCCTGTCCTCTGTGCCTGCAAAATGGATTTTTCTATTCAGTTCCATCACTGAGAGACAGACTAATTAACGTGTCAACCAACAAAATATTGTGTCCCGTTTGTCAAGAAGAAGTGTTGGGACTAGACAAGTTGACAATTCATTTGTTCAGTCACGTAAAGCCTCTAACTTCGAGCTTAAAGGAATGTATGAAGGAAAATGAGATTCACGAATCACCATGTAAACCGAAACCGGAAGCCGTTCCTACATCTCAAAAGAAATTGAAAACTCCGTCGGCTAAAAATAAAACATCACCATCTACGGCTAACGTGCCCGTAAAATTCGTAAAGATATATCCGAAGTTGCCTGTTAAGTCCGTAAATACGGTGGCCGTCCCGGACTCCCCGCCGGGCCCCGTCGACTGCGGCGAAGCTCGCGGCTCGCAGGCGGCGCTGCTGCAGACTATGACTACATGCGATATTTGTTGTATACAGTTCGTTGATACCAACATTTTACAAATGCACAGATGTCTTATACATAACATAAACAATAATATAAACGAGAGTGTTACGCGATATCAATGTCATGTATGTCCTAAACACTTCAAGATGAGAGGATCCCTGATGGTGCACTTGCGAGTTGCACATTACGGGTTCCACCCCAACAACAGCAGCGCCCAGGCCGGTGGAAGCGGGCGCGCCCCCCGCGCCCTTGGCGAACCCGGTGACCCCGGCGACCCCAGCCTGTCCGCCGCCGTTACACCCAAACAGTTTGAGAAAAATGACAACAAGCAATGGCAGTGTGATGTCTGTCGGAAATGCTTTACGACGAAGTACTTCCTCAAGAAGCACAAACGCCTCCATACAGGTTAAAATTCTTGGTGTTAGTTTGCGACTCATGCGAGGTAATTTATATTAACTGACAAACTGACATATTTATTAACCGCCCAGTCTAAATAAAATGCAAGCTTTAAAATAAAAGTTCTTGACCAATTTTACATTTCGTTACACAAATCGTTAACAAAAAGTACGTCACGGAAAATTATAAAAAAAATCGTTTTGTACTTTTGTAATGTGCAAACTGAGTCTTTTAGTTTCGCGTAGTCGTTAACTATAATAGGTTCATTTAGATCTTATTAATATAGCTTTATATTTAATGAGTTCCGTGTTTTCCATTTCGGCTTCGGAACACTAAAAATTAACATGGTATTAGACTCATTCGTTAAAGCAGTTTCATAGTACTCCACATCTGCTCGTGGCGTGGACATTCCAACAATAGCTTTTTAAAAAAAAACACTAGATACAACAAATATGGCCCTTATTCTGTCTTCAGGTTGTTTGGGGTTTTAAATTATTTTTCTTAAATGTTTCCTCTGTATGTGACTGTTTGTAGGCTTTGTAGCTCACTTGAAATAGCGATTGATGCCCGGTTCCTATATTCAAGAAACGAATCGTTTTCCTTACGTCTCGTTAAAATTTGACATTTGCTACGTACAAAATGAGTCAAATTTTAACGAGACGTAAGGAAAACGATTCGTTTCTTGAATAAATATAGGAACCGGGCATGAGAGAATTTTAATTCTGTCACTTTAGATAACGGCACCACCGTGCGTATTTTAGCCCTGAAAATGCTTTTTGAAAATCTAGAAAGTCATTTAATATTGTGAATCAAAATTTAATTAAATGACATACGTACCTATTTTTCCTTATTTATTAATAAAGAATACGTGCCCGGATGACACTGTTAACTAGAAAAATTATACGACGCAGGCCAAGTTTGTCTAGTCGAAGACATCGATCGTTATAAATAGGTACGACTTATAATTTTTTACATGCAATGCAATTCACTTTGACAATGATTATATAGCCACTTATACAATAATAACAATAAATAATAATAATAATAATAATAAGTCATTTATTTCAGGCAAGTGTACCCATACATCATTAAAATTTAAAATTTACATAAAGCAAACATAGCACCTTGTTACCCTTGTTAGTTTTATAACCACAACATAGAACCATGTGATATCGAGATTTTTGGACTATTAGGGCCACTTGCACGAAAAGTTTAACCCTGGGTTAAGACCCTAAGACGGACTTGCGCGGACCAGAGTTAGCCCTTAACCCAGAGTTAAGCGTCTACTTTTGTACGTGGTTTGCCGCCTAACCTCGGGTTAAGACGCTAACTCTGGTCCACGCAAGTGGGCGTTACTCGAGTTAAAATGTCAGTTTTCGTATGAATCTGACGTCTTCTAACTCGAGTTAGTGCCTTAACCCAGGGTTAAGTTCTGCGTGCAAGTGGCCCTTAGGCCCACTTGCGCGAACCAGAGTTAGCGTCTTAACCCGAGGTTAGGCGGCAAACCACGTACAAAAGTAGACGCTTAACTCTGGGTTAAGGGCTAACTCTGGTCCGTGCAAGTGGGCCAAGTGATTTTATGAGCCCGAGCTTTATGACTCGAGCTTTGTATTTCCTTTACCACCCGCGTAACATACAATGTTCTTAATCACAATTGCGAGGAAATGAAATAAAATCAGACAAAAGATCATATTGGAATATATCATATTCATATATCATGTTGGAATCACACAGTTTATAATCAGTATTTTCAACACACTTGCTCAAAACGACGTTTTTATTCCACCGATTTTTGGATTATAATCCTAGATATTAAACACGCGTGCTTTTTCGGTATATTATTGAACTAGTGCCTTTAGTTTATTAACCCAACCAATTTACATTGGTACCCTAGTACCAAGTTGTAAGTACGAAGAAGAAGCGATTTAATTTAGTCGGGTTATACCTTTTTATTTAGCGACAAACAGTTTTTATGCGGCAAATAACAGTAAGTATCTACATGTTTATTTCAACAAATTAGTAAAACCAGCTTTGTTACTAAAAAATAACTAATTAATTAAAATAATTTTAAATTATCTGTAATTTGTGTTTTAAACTTGGCTTTCTTGTTTTGGCTTTTTAATCTTGGCTGTTGGCCGATCTCGTTCTCACCTTAGCCTTGCGCGCGCATCGGTATTGCAGCAAGAAAATAAGACAACGCGCCATTTTTCGAAAATAATTGACGGGTGTGACGATGTTTGGATTAATTGTGAAGTTTAATACCTATTAACGAAAATGTCTATTTCAAGTAAAGAAAATGAAGAAAATACCTAATAAACAACATTACACAAACCGTAATGCTAAACAAAACTGTGCAATACCGTTTTGAAAATTGTACTTTTACTATTGTTTTAATAATTAAAATTTGACTAAACGACGTCTTGTTTTTTCCTGTGCGTACGTGTGCCTGTGACCATAATATACGCGGCTTTCTTATGACGCACTCGCTTCGCACTCGCTTTCGCTCGTGCGCACACAAGAACGCCTAGTATATAATGTAATGGTCAACTTAGCACACTTGTATCATAATGTACTACTATAAATTATCGGCAGACTACATCATTGTCTGTGATTTACCACAGATGATGTCAAACGTGTTCGGAGTCCGATTCTAGTGACAGTCGAGATCAATAGTTTATATGCGCGATTTTTAGGAAATAGTATTCAACTGACATTTCATCTCGAATGAAACTTCATATCGAATGGCACAAGAATTGGGGACCTGACGTATTGTGATGTGAGTCCACGAATAATATTTAAATAAAAAGCTATTACGCACGATAGGGGGCGTAATGGTAATAAAAGACCCCCGGGGATTATTTTGGATTTACGGTCGATTTTTCTAGCATGTTAGGAAACTATTTACGAGCAAGTATGTGATGAAAAGAATATTCCGGCTACGGATGCGAGTTTCCAGCAGCATCTCCTAAGAGCTGTTTACCAGGGTGTGCGGATTGAGGATGAAAAATACAATCGAATCACAATCGGAAACCAATTTCGACTCTTACTGCACCAGTTGCTGCTACAGCTTGTCTAGAACTAATTCAGTGCAAGTGCAAGTCACAGTGCGGTGTTAGATGCAACAGTCTAAAAAAATTGTTAAAATGTACCGAATACGCAGTAATATCAATACAAAAATACTTAATGTGACAATAGTTTACGTTTCTAAAATAAGTACGTCCTTTTGTGATTTGATTTAGGCTAGTGTTTTATAAATATACTAGCTTCCCGCCCACTACTTCGTCTGCGGAGAGTCAGAACTTCTGTTAAAAGTACAGATATAGTTTACATCACCTTCAAAGGTTTTTTGTTCAAAAGTCTAGAGAGTGAATTTTAAGTAAGCGGTCCACATAAACAACTTTAATTTCATGGCTCTAATCTTTAAAACAACATAATTGCCATACAAAATCATTTAACGTTAACCTCATTTAACGTTACAGATATAACAAACACGACATTCGATTAAAAAGGTAAACAATTGACAAGATTTCATATTTTCAAGATTTTAATTTTATTCGTTTTATAGATACTGTTTGGAAGGAGGAAGACACTAATAGTTTTAAATTTTCTCTAGAATGAATAATTATTTTATTATTAATTTATTAAGATGTACTTATTCTAAAAGGGCGTAACTTCATTTCTACGACACAATGGACATATTACGTTAGTCCAATCTGTATATAAAAAAGTATCATGTCAGATAATTCTCTAAGGGCCACTTGCACGAAAAGTTTAACCCTGGGTTAAGACACTAGCTCGAGTTAAAATGACAGTTTTCGTATGAATTTAACGTCTACTAACTCGAGTTAGTGCCTTAACCCAGGGTTAAATTCTGCGTGCAAGTGGCCCTAAGTATCTATCCATCTGTCAATAGTGTCAATGTCAAATTTGAAGTATGACAGCTTTTTTTCTCGTGAAAAAGGCAATGGTATTATATCTATTCAGGCATAGTATTGGTAAAACTCGATATTTTTATTAACTTACTAGTAATTTTGTAAATAAAGAAAAATAAATCTAAATAAATATTTTGCCGTGTTCAGGAGGTAAAAAACCCTTTTGATTCGTATAGTAATTTGCAGGTGTCACCAAAATGAAATGTTGTCAATTACTTAACCCAGTAGAAGATTTTCGAAAAACACCAAAGCTGAATATTTTCTTTATCTAATTGTGGTCTCAATGCCATGTGTTTCTTCATATCTTGCAGGTACGTAACTTTGAAAATTACTTAATTTCGGTACAAACTTTACAGTCAGCAGTTTTTAGATCCCAAGTTTTCCCCTAAGTTATTTTTTTACTGATAATGGGTTTGCTCTTGATTAACTTTTCCTTTAAGGTGCAAATGTTCAAAAAACACTAAAGGTTTTAAGGTTGCACTTTTTTAGATGTCATTCATGTAACTATGCTAAAAAAACCAAACTCACATACTTTCAAACTCACCCGCTTTTCACACTGTCAAGGCCTTGTTTTAAAAACTGGGTTTTTGTTTTTATAATGATGTTAATACTGAGTTTTGTGTATCTAACTCGTTCAGTCATAATTTTTATTTATATCGTAGGTAACTTTAAAAACAATTTCCACATTTTTCACTTAAAAAATTAACAAATTCCCATACTAAGTGTATCTATCCCCATTTCACTCCCTTTTCCGAATTTGCCGTTGGTCATTTTTTTATTTGTATCCTGAATAACAATGTTAACGATTCTCATTTCGAAAATGACCGACCTCTCTTATAAACTTCATTTCACCTCCTTAGATAAATATACTTACATTTACATTTTCACATTGATCGCTTCAAAAATAATCTAAATCCCGTACATTCTTCTACTGCCTATTTACCACCGCCATTTACGGGGATATTTTTTCCTCAAACTCCGAAAGTATTTTTTTTTCACGTACCTATACTGTAGCCCTGACACCATTTTACACGTTTCTTACTCAAAAAATAACAGAACTCACTTTATAACTTCTACACCCCATTCCATCACTGTACCTAGTTATTTCAAAAACACCAACAGTTTTACCTATTTTTGTTAATAAACAATAGCCTACATACCAATTTTCACATTTCATACAAAATTATCAAGTTCCCATACAAACTTCTACCGACCCGCAATATGAGACAACTTTTCCTAAATCGCTGAAAGTATATTTTTTTTATTCATAAAAACAGTGGACCCGATTCTACGTGCGCGATGTGCACTTATTAAATAACCTAAATATTAAATAGCCTAAAATTAAATTGTCTAATTTTTTGACATAAATAGTTTAAACGTTCACTGCGGGTTGAGGCAAAACCGCCTCAAGCTCGACGATACGTCGGTGCGGGGCTAAAAGTTGTGATATCTCTCTCGTGCGGGAGCTGTTGCCGTTTACTTATTTTATTTATTTATTTATTTATTTTAGGAAGACTTACAGACTAATACAGGAAAGTAAGAATTGGGTATAATATATGACAAGTGTAAATTGCTGACAATAAGTCTCCGCATATTACAAGCTAATTCACAAAGACATATTCACTCAAGATGGTTCGAACACTATTTAGTTAGATATAACTAAAAGACATTTAACAATATAATTATTAGACTAATTGAAGAAAGCATTACTTAAGTTTCTGGTAGCAGCTTGAGCACTAGTGCAAAACAAGTCAATATCAGTCACCGAAGACACCTCGTTAAAAAATTTAGCACCACGCAGTAAAAATGAGTTTTTTCTATAATTGGTATTTGCAAAGGGTACATGTTGTAGCGGCCTTGGCCTGAGACCGACACGAGGCCGCAGGGATAACTTAGATAATATCGCCGGACTATCTATACTATTATTAGCAACTTTAATTAAGAGGCAGACGTCATTAATATTACGTCTAGTCTCCAACGGCAGGAAGTGATAACGCTTACAACAGTGCACATAACCATTTGACCACTGGTGAGTTTTATAATCTAAATATCTCAGGAACCTCCTTTGAATGCCCTCAATACGATCAATATATACTTTATACCGAGGATTCCAAATTTGCGATGCATACTCAAGCAGGCTACGTACGAAAGAACAGTAAAGAATTTTTAAAGATTTTAATTCACGGAAATCAGTTGACGTTCTCATGATGAAGCCCAATGCCTTAGATGCTCTGGTAACAATGTGGTCAATGTGACAGTCGAAGAGTAGTTTGCTGTCGTGAATGACGCCGAGGTCACGGATCTTATAAACCCTGTCGATCTGCTCATTAGCGAGTGTGTAACCTGTACCAATAGTTGTTAACTTTCGCGTATAATTAATATAAAAACATTTAGATACGTTAAGTTCTAGCTTATTTAGTGAACAATAACTGACAAAAGTATCCAAGTCATTAGGTATATTATATTTAAATATATTAAATGTTGTTATATGATTCAATAATTATATCAAATGAGTGTTATAGCGACTGATATTATAGGAAATATTTTTATATCAATCGTTTCGCACCCGAATTTTAGTTTTCACTGAAATACGTGTCTCATGATTTGCATTGAACAGCATTACTACCAAGTTTCAAGTAAATTGGACCATATAATCATTTTTTCCATACAAACTTTGCCACGTCCTTTCATCCCTCTAAAGGTTGAATTTCAGTAATCACTGAAATACGTGTCTCATTATTTGCATTGAACAGCATTACTACCAAGTTTCAAGTAAGTTGGACCATAAAATCATTTTTTCCATCCAAACATTGCTACCCCCTTTCATCCCTCTAGAGGTTAAATTTTAGTAATCGCTGAAATACGTATCTCATTATTTGCATTGAAGAACATTTCTACCAAGTGTCAAGTAAATCAGACCATAAAAGTATTTTCTTATAGAAACTTTGCAACCCCTTTTCATTCGTCTAAGGGTTGAATTTTAGTAATCGCTGAAATACGTGTCTCGTTATTTGGATTGAAAAGCATTTCTACCAAGTTTTAAGTAAATTGCACCCAAAAAGTATTATTTTCGATACAAAAGTTGCAACCCCCTTTCATACCTTTAGGGGTTGAATTTCGAAAAATCCCTTCTTAAACGACGTCTCTATTACAAAATCAACTTACCCTCAAAATTCCAAATTTTTATCTTTAATGGTTTAGGCTGGGCGTTGATGAGTCAACCGGGACATTGCCTTTTATAGTTATGTATATATCGACGATACCTTAGTTCACAAATTGTACTAATTACATTTGAAAAGTTATTGTAATTAGTATGGTTGTGCAAAAAAAATAAGTTCGTAACTTTAATGGCAAAATAAAATTATTTGGTACGATTGTGCACTAAGGTATCGATATTCAATTCAATTCAATTCAATTATTTATTACTTTTTCATAATGGTACAGCTTATTCTAAGTAATAACAATAATATATAGATAGATAGATAGATAGATACATTTGCAGATTTTGGTTATTTGTAGGTTGGCTGTATGGAGTGGGCGGGAAACCAAATTTATTTTTGATTATAAGCAATTTTGTTGTTTTTTGGGGATTTATGTTTCCACCATAATGTCAACCAAAGCCATTCATAACACTCTTCTGCGACGTACTTGAGCAAAGTCCTTGATCCGCACCATGTATCTTCTAGATCTATCAATGATGTTTACTTTACAATGTTCGTTGGCCACATCGCAAGTATCGCAACAAGTGTTAGTTTGCAGGTGAAACTCCATACGCATGCACGCAGTGTAACAAGACGTTCACATTCCAACAATCATACCACAAGCATCTCCTGTACCATAAGGACGAGAAGCCGCACGCCTGCGGCGCCTGCGGGCGCGCTTTCAAGGAGCTCTCCACGCTACACAACCACCAGCGCATCCATACCGGCGAGAAGCCCTTCTCGTGCGAGACATGCGGTATACTCTTTATCTTTGCGTTTCGCATGCGCCATACTTATTTTTACACGACTGCATGACGACTGCCCAAAAAAAGGAGTGTAATGTTTTCAGGGTTCATGAATGTATGTACGATTCTTTATTCCAGCATAACTTCTAAACGCCTGAGTCGATTTAGATGTGTGTGAAATCGTTACAATCCTTTTACCAACCCGGGTGACATAGGATACCTCAATGCTATTTATTTATTTAATGGCGTCTACATAATAACGTAATTTTGCTAATGTCAAGTATATATAAAGCAACGTTGTACGGTGAATCATGTCCTGTCGACGAAGTTTTCCAGTCATAGTCGTTATGTTATGAATGTTATGACCCTTGAAAATGGCGAGCATCCACTTCTATGGCTTGGTGTGATCTTGACCGCTAACTCATTTGGAACCATCTTGTCACTGATATTTTTTTCAATGCAATTTCTTCATCAATGCACAAGTTGTCCCATAGTTATAGCGGTACACCCCGAATTTCAGTAAAGTTCTGCAAATTGTGTTAAAAGCATCAAAATCGGAACGATTGATCACTTGACGCCATAAAAATCAATTTGAACCGTCACGAAAATAAAACAAAAACCGGGCAAGAGCATGTCGGACCATGCTCAGTGTAGGGTTCCGAAGCCGTAACAACAAACACAAAAAACTATCTCAAAAATCAACATGTATGAACCAATTTTCTATTTAAAGTTATTTGGCGCTGTCTTAGATGATTTTTAGTAGGTATAAACCCGTTAGTCGCCTGTAGGAACTAATTAAGTCTACTAAGTAATGATTATTTTTCTTATAAATTCGTATATTATAATATCTCAAACAAGAGCCAAGCTTTTAAGTGTGAGATCAGTATACCTACCTATGTAGGTAGTTAGGTATCTAAACTGCTTCAAACCGACTTTAAATTTCAATAAAAGTTTAATCTTTTATAAAGTAATTAATAGAAATTGAAAAAAAAACAAGGGCCAGTAAATAGAATTTTAAGTTTTCCAAACGATACTCGACTCAAATCAATAATCTAATCGATTATTTGTAAACTTTGAGATCGCAAATCGCAAACTTGTAGGTAGCATTTCGGGGCACGTCCGAACAGCATCTAAGCGCTCGCGCTTATGAGCGCGGCTGTCGCTCGATTTGTTGCTTAGACAGTTCGACTCCCCCCGCGCGTCCTGCACGCCCCGTTAGCAAATTTTTCTATCAAAGTTATCATAGGCGATTTTGATAGGTATAAACACTTTAGTCGCCTGTATCTCAGGAACTAATCATGTCTACTTAGCCGTGATAGTTTTCCTTTAAAATTCGTTATATGCGCTTTCGTTGAAGATATTTTTCAGATTTTTAGTATTTGTAGTTTTGGCTGTAGGGGGGGGGGGACACTTGACTCTAACAAAAAATAGCGCTTTAAAGCTTAATATTTCATAAACGCATCCCTTAATCGAAAAATTGTTTTCATAAACCCACAATATTTTTGAAAGACCTATCCAACGACACCCCACACTATGGGGTAGGCAAGAAAAAAAAAAGGCATCCCCACGTTACGTGTAGGGGAGGTGCATTAAAAAAAAATATTTTTCAAAATTTTATTTTATCACTTTGTTGGCGTGACTAATATGTATATTCATGCCAAATTACAGCTTTCTAGTACTATGAGTCTCTGAGCTAGACTGGGGACGGACGGACGGACGGACGGACATGGCGAAACTATAAGGGTTCCTAGTTTGACTACGGAACCCTACAAAAGGAGAGGAGTTATGACGTCATATTGTTTTAGTATAGGTTTATTGTTGTTATTTTGAAACCTATCGTGTGTGGTATCTAATGAAAGAACTTACTATGCCAATTCTAAAAATATATCACATCGTTATATTTCAGTCCCTTTTTTATATTAAAATAAAAAAACATTTTCAAAACATAATAATTAAAAATAATTATTTCTAAAATATACCAAAAATGACATGTAATATCATATGATATCTAATCCCAAGAAAGCAATTTTGAAAATATTAACATTTTTTTAAGATCTTTGAATATTGCCCTCAAAATGTGTTAAAATCACAATCAGTTGAAGCACGTATAAAAAGTTCAATTTTAGACACCGAGGATTATAAATACTAAAGCGAGAGGAGATTTCAATCATATTTATATTATTTGTTAATATGTTTATTTTATTTTTTAAAACAAACTGATTGACAGAATAAGGAATGAAAAAGTCCGAGAGAAATGTGGAATAAAAGAAGATGTAGTTGACTAAGACTGAAAAGGGCATGCTTTGATAGTTCGGTCATTTGGAAAGGATGGATGAAAGAAGATTGACGAAAGAGATATACAGATCGAAAGTGAGTGGACGAGTTGGAAGGGGCCGTCCTAGGCGTAATTTTTCGAGTCAAATCGGAGAAATACTGGAAAAGGGCCGAATCTTAAGTACCCGAAACCGACGTGCGTGCATGACTCGATGTATGAATGTGGAAGAAGAGAAAGAAATTTGTCAAGATCGTAGCAAGTGGAAAGAAGTGGTCTGTGCCTACCCCTCTGGGAAACAGGCGTGATTTAAAGTATGTAGGTACCTACCTATAGACCCTGTCCACGATAGCGAGCTAGTATCAGAAAACTTAGACGGCACGTGATTGGTCAGCGATAAGGGCGATGCCTGTGCACCGGGTTAGTTTACATGGCGGTCAAATTTCAGTCAACATCTGTCTCTTGTACGGTGCGGACGCGTTTTAGCGTTCTCCTTTCAATTGTTATCTGTTTAACCTGTGACTCAGCTTGTTTACTGGACTATCTTCTACTTACTTTGCTAGTTACATGTATTCAGACACCTATTTAGTTAAATAAATGTTTTATCCATGAACTACTTTTGAATTCCATATTTATGTTCTGTTCTGTTCTTCTGTTCTTTTGACACCTCCAGCCAGCAGTTCTGCTGCAAGGACCTGTACGCGCTGACTGCGACGGAGAGGAGATGTTAGATTAGGCTAGCGGGGAGAAGCACGCCCGCCCGACCGGTCCAGTAAGAGTAGCGAAGAGCCGGCAGAGCACGAGAACCTTAACCCACACCGACCAGCCACTAATACTAAACCAATCAGGGCATGCGAGCTTCGTCGCCTTTGCTGCACCAACCATCTCCACCCGCCGCAGGCAGCAGCGCACCTGCCCGAGACACCGGAGAGTCAGGTAGATAGGATAGGAGTGTAGGGTTTGCAGTCGATATGACAGGAGAGACGGAAGGTGGAGCCAACCCGAATTCAGGCATCGTTAAGTCAGCATTAGGGAGATAGATAAAATACTTGGTGTGTAATATTATACTAAAGGTATGGACTGCGTAAAATTAAATCTAATATCGAAAATCCAATTTAATACATTATATACATTATATATATATATATATATATATATATATATATATATATATATATATATATATATATATATATATATATATATATATATATATCATTGCTTTGGTCCCTCAGTATCCTCGGGCTCTGTCTCTGTGTCGGTTTCAGGTCTTTTATAGACCTTTTTGGCTTCTTTTTTGAGCCGATTTCTATTATCTGCAATGGTTCGCCAGTAGGCACGACTCTTGTTAGTGTATTCTCGTATGTCCTGGTCAAGAGAGTCCTCCCAAGTAAATATAGGCTGACCTATTTTCTTTCTGCGTTCCTTATACACGAGGACCGCGTACAATAGGTCAGGGTTACGGCGTCTAAGCAAGCACATGCCCGTAATACGAGAGCCGCCGATCTTTAATTATTTTTATCACTGTTTTGCCTTCCAAAATTTGCCAGATCTTTTGTTTTGGAGTGCCCTTTGCGACTGACAGCATTTCAGTTAGAACGTGTCTCTCATACCGTCTTAGGCGTTAATGGGCGCGTGGCTCGAGCGGTTTTATGTATTTACCTAGAAACTAAGAGAATTAAAGAGGGAGAATTACAAAAATGTTGGCCCAGAAGGGGACTCAAAATACGCAACTTTTGGTGGCACACAAAAAAAGTGTAGGTCAACGATCATTATTCTGGTGGCGTTGTCTTCGACATGTAAACTTTGTAGGTACTTACCAGGTTGTCGGTCAGTCCTACCTCCGGATATTGCGGCCGGTTATAGCCGATACCTACCATTACCTCACGCCACACACTTTTTCGCACAATTTAGTATATTTTTCACGTGTCTGCTTTGACTTTATCCGAAGCCTCGGTACTAAAACTGCGATACAAATAAACTACCTACTAGTCGGCGTGTAATGAAATGTAAGTATATAGAATAAGTATTTAGAGAGATGAGGAATGTCTATTTATGAATTTATTTATTTATTTATTTTAAGAAACAAACAGTCGTTTACAAAAAAAAGCTTACAGACTATTGCTTAAAATTAGACCTGGAGTTTCCTTAAAGTACAATAAATACAGTCTGTGACCAACGAAGATCCAAAAAAAAAAGGAAATTAAGATATTTAGAAATTTGATAGATATTTTTAGTAGATATATGTTAACGAAAAGCATTTTTAAGAGCAATGATAGTGCAGTTAAATATATCAATGTTTTCAAGTTTTTTGTTGTCGTTAAATAGCTTGCAGACACGCCTCATGAATATATTTTGTGCATAACGTGTTCTCCGACGGGGAATAGAGAACAAATCTTTTTTTCGACATTGGCGCAGACGTCTACTTGGTACTCTAAAATGGATTTGATGAAGTAGAGAGAGAGAGAAGTGAAAAGGTAGGTAATGCTTGCATTTGGATGCGCCAAAATAAAACTGAACTACCTACCTAGGTAGGTATAGTGAACCGAAAAAGTGGAACAGTTAAACGCGTTGTAATTAATTAGTGAATTTGATTAGAAAGTTTTACTTACCCACCAACAAATGAGATTTTGAGACAAAAAGAAACGTATGGAATAAGAAAAATTTGAAAAAGTAGTCTAGGAAAAAAGTGGAAATGATGTTTGAACTTACGTAAACTGACGACGAAGTGCGACCTCGAGACAGTAAATAAGTAAATCAATAAAACAACAACTATCAAGCGAAAAAGTCTGAAATTTGGAACAGATAGTCTTATTTACGTAGATAAATCTGAATAAGACTATATGTTTCAAATTGAAAATTGAAATGAAATTGAGTGAAAGAGAGGAAATATAAAAAAAAAACGGGGTTTATCGGTTTATTTTGGGAGAGGGGGCGGGGAAATTATTTTTTTTACATTTTTGGTCATAACTTCTAAAGTAAGACGAATTTCAGAAAAAGCCAAACGTCACTAGAATCGGCAAATTAAGCCGGATGTTTTAATATAAAAGCCAGGTTCCTGGGACTTCCCTACCTGTGTCGTGGCTCGAGTGAAAAGAGTTTTTTGGTTATAACTTTTGATTTAAAAACGGGAAAAATCTGAAATTTAGGGGAAAGACGTAGGGTGCAAAAGGACAACTCTTGGTGTGAAAAAAAACGGGGGTTGTGGATAGGAATCGGATAGCGAAGCCGCCAGAAACTTAAAAAATTTTGAAACTTACAGTTTAAGGGTCAATCCTACCTCTAGGTGACACTAGAGTTAAAACCTACCCCACCACTACTTAGCACACCACAAGCTGCACGTTTTAACACTAAAAACACTGTTTTACGACGATATTTTCCTATTTTAGTGATTTTTTTGAGCGCAGAGCGTTTGAAAAACGATGTTGTTCCGCCCCCGATCAGCGTTCGTCCTACTTTTGAATTCCATATTTATGATCAATAAATAGCTTTAGTTTATTTTAAATGTATTATGCGGCACCAGTTATTTATAAAATCATTATCGATTTAGTTTGAATAATCGAATACATAAGTAAATACTCATTTGGTCCTTTATTTAACCAAACCAGATAAATCATAAGGAATAGAAAAATAAATATTCCGAGCGACGGCATGTACCTAAGCCGAGCCTGACAGTGACGTGCCATTGTTCACGCCCACTGCCCTTTTTTGTCCTTTTCATCTGCATACAAAAGTGCAAAAAAAAGACCGCTATACTAGCTCGTTATCGTGGACAGGGTATATGTATGTACTCGTATGTAAAAACAATCTATCAAATATTTAAAAATAAAGCATAAAACATTGGTGTAAGTGCAGCTATGGAAAGGAGATTAAAGATGAGAGAGTTTTAGTATTTGTAGTTTTGGCTGTAGTGGGGGACAAGGACCGGCCCGCTATCCCATTCAAGGGGTTTCGAATGGGTTTTTTAAAAGATTTATTTAGAAAAGCCGTATCGCTTGAAAGCCGTTCGAATTACTTTTTAAAGTGCTATTTATAAGGGTTACCCTTTACCAAATCCGTTTCGTGTACGTCATGCTCGATTTCGCTTTTGTAGCGCTATATTCTGATACCAATATCCCTTTAACTTAAAAAAGCCGATCGATTTGCTTTTGAAGCGCTATTTATAAGGGTTACTATTATAAAAAGCCGTTCTATTGGCTTTATAAGCACTATTTTTAAGGGCTACCCTTGTATTTGGTTATGCAATAAGAGGGATATAGGCCCGTATTTATAAACTCATCTTGGCTGAGATGCGCGTCACAAGATACGTCAAAGTAAACGTCAAACCATAGAACACTGTCATTTTTGACACATCTCAAGACGAGCATTAGAGTTGAGATTAGTTTATAAATACGGGCCATAGTCTGGCAAATAAAAGATGAGAATGAAAAATGGCGCCAAATTCAATAATCTAGGTGTGGTATCCCTGACGTACAGCGCTAAAAATAGTTTTGATACTTGTGATACATATTATGTAATACAATATATTTGTAAAGGCTCAAAACGGCACATACTGTAATTATTGTACTACGAAACTCTACCTGCACTATGTAATATAATATCGGGAAGTTTCAACAAAGAACAAACAATATTCATAAACAATAAATATCACTGTTTTATGGATGATAACTAGGGTTGCCAACTATTTTTGGGGGATTTATAGTATTTTCCAAAAAAAAGTGTAAAAAATATAGTACACAGTAAAAAAATATAGTACTTTAAGACAACTCTTTATTTTGGGGTAAACTATACTTACTAGCATTCTGTGAACTCCTTTTAAATAACACTTCTTTAAACTTGAACAGCTTTCAGGTAGGTAATTTAGAACTTTTTAAATAAAATTAACTTGGAACGTGTGTTACGTCAGTTATGTGTGTAAATTGAAGTACTTTGTAAAATCCCCCAAAATATAGTATTTTTGCGAACTATATATTTCTTCAACAGTATATAGTAGGGGAGAGGGGGGCAGCCTGGTACATTTTTTACACTCATTGACGTATTTCAAAATATTACCCATAAAAACCAGTTTCGAGCCTCTACACAACAATGTATGTTATTAACCTATGTAGTTAACGCATTTGCACATGTCCAAAGCTAAAGACAACGGCACAATTCAGAATTTTGCAACTCAAGGAATAATGTTCAATACTGCCCCAAGCGTGGGTAGCTTTGAATTTACTTGGGGCAGATTTGAAATAAGGGTTGTAAGGCAACAATATCGAGATATACGTGTTTTTTTTTACCTGTACTTAGTACAGTTCGTCACTAGAAATGGTCGTATTAACATTTTACTCGTATAATTTGCAGTTATAACTAAGAGGGGGTAGTTTTGTACAGAAGTATTTTTTTTAGTGTTCAAAGGTGCCTCAGGGGGGTACTTTTGAAAAGTATTGAAATCCTACTAAAGCTGCCCCCCTGAGGCAGTTTTGCACACAGTATTGTTCAAAACTACCCCAACAGTGTAACAGGGGATAATAATTCAGTATTTATTATCTTTTGGCAGTTGTTAAATAATAATACATACAATGTTTTAATTACAATTTTTATTTTATCATATAAATCGAAAGAAAAACAAACAATAGAATCGACTACCCATTGAAAATCTTCTGGAATCATCCGACTTCTACCCCAGCTTCTTTATTTGCTGTCCACTTTTCTGGACACTTTCCCAGCGCTGTAGCGTATTTCAATGCCAGTAACCTAAATTTTTTATATGTCAACCCATAATGCATCTTTGAACGTTTAATTGCATATTCTTTAAGCATTTTTTCTTCATCTCTAGTAAAAACTTGTGAGACAGTGTATTTTGTTGTGAAATTCACTGATTTGAGCTTTGACCCCACTTTAAGTTTCTTTATTCGGTAGTGTAAAGTATTCGGTCTTATATTATACACAACAGCAGCCTGTCTAAGTTTCATGGTGCCATTCAACACTTCACGTACAGCATTAGTTACATCCTCTTCGTTTAATTCGGATTCTCTTTTTTTTTTGTAATTCCTTACCATTTTTACCTGCAAACAAATAAACCAATAAATTAAAACGATTTAATTAAATTTATATATAGTAATATTGTAGATAAATAATTGACATAAATATTATACCAAACAAGACTAAACGTAATAAGTACAAAACTAACTAATTCAGGTAGATGCATTATGAGCGTTTACTGAAATAACTAAGATATTATTTTAGTTTACGTGCCTACATGTCAGTTTATATCGGGGCAGATATGAACATTTCTTATGGCCGGGGTAGTTTTGAACAGACTGCTAATCAAAACTGCCTCCTATATTTTTATCAATTAAAACTACCCCAACACCTATTTAAAAAAATAAACATCGATATCTTCCAAAACAATAGCAAATTCTGATTGTTTATTCTTTGTCACTAAAGCTAATAAATTGTACTTTCGAATAAATTAAGTTTCACTTACCGCTTCCTTCAAATACAGCCTGAAAATCCTTACACACGGGGAGCAAATCCGGTAACGGATGACATCGAAATCAAAATATGCTACTGGTTCGTTAATGTCTGTCAAACGTCAAATCTGTCAAGTGACAGTTGTGTGGGTCAGTGTTGCGAGCCCAAAAAATGGATTAGGACCATAATCGCACTAAAAATACGTCTTTGAACGCATTTGTTCTAAGCTGCCTCCAGTGATAGCTGCCCCCCTCTCCCCTACAGAGAGTCAAAATATAGTACAATACTATATAATATAGTACGGTTGGCAACCCTAATGATAACATTAGTTACATAATATTCTACTTAAATAAAGACTACTAGTACTAGTACTAGTACTAGTACTTTACTTTTGAAAATAACGATAGGAAAGGAGATATGATTTTAAATCGCTGTCCTGGAAAGTAAGCAAAATGCGCGATAACCTTTAACGAAAAACAATAACAGAAAAATGCTGCTTTCGCACAGAAAAAGTAATATTTACGTACGTTAATGGACTTTTAAAGTTAGTACCTACTGCGTGATCATTATGATCCTTGATGTTTTTTTATGTTTTTTTCAATAAAAATGAGCATGCGAGTTATTTGTCATTTATATTCGTTAACATTCTTCAATCTCAAGACGAATAAATCACGTTTGACGTGGGTTGACAATCGACTTTTTTGTTGCCATGTAAAAAGTTCTTAAGAAATCTCATTCTTATCTTTCATTTGCCAGACTATATCAATTTACTGCTGCTCTTTAGGTTTCCCTTATGTGAATGGCTAACAAACAACTAAGTCGTATATTTCTTCCAAAGGGGTAGTAGAGACGGGCCGACTAGTCGACGACTAGTCGGGAAAGCCGACTATTCGGCATCATTTCTAGTCGGTGATTAGTCGCCGACTAGTCGACAAAAAATGCCGAATATTCGGCACTTTATTGCCTATAGGAAATATAAATTAAACTATTTTTTAATCTATGGAATTTAATATTCTTATGAATAATATCGTCAAAAAAAATCCTATTGAAAGATTTTATTTTCAACATAGTGATAAAAAGCAGTAGGTAGTTCGTTTTAATACTATAATTAGAGATTTGATCGTTTTTTTTGCTCGAGCAACATGCCGGTACAGAAAAAACGTAATCAAAGCTGGTCAAAACATGAACGCATGGTAGGGGTAGGCGAAACAAACGTTTCCGCGTTCACCCGAACATAGGAAAAACCTACGATCGGCATTGCCGACTAGTCGGCCGATTAATCGGCAAATTGAAAACCGATTGGCAAAATCCGTAGTCGGCCCATCTCTAGTAGGTAATAAAAGTGGGTTGTACTTCGAGAGGTAAGTCTTTTAAAGGTTTTTATTGGGGAATGGGTGGTCGGGTCCTTGTTTGTAAAACCCGCAATATTTTTGAAATACCTATCCATCCAACGACACCCCAGACTACGGGGAAGACGAGAAAAAAAAAACTTTTATTTTACCACTTTGATGGCGTGACTAATATGTATATTCATGCTAAATTACAGCTTATTTATATATATACATTATCGCTTTAAGGGTCTCTGTCTCTGAGCTAGGCTGCGGACGGACGGAGCGACGGACAGACATGGCGAAACTACAAGGGTTCGTAGTTTGACTACGGAACCCTAAAATCTAATTCACGCCATTTTACAATTGATTTTCAAGCAAGCAAAATGAACGTATGTGACGAAGTAATTCGGTATATTTTAAAGTTTTATTACAACAAAGGTAAATTTGAGACGAACGCCGCGAATAAAATTTGTGCGGTTTACGGAGACCTAATGCGGTATCAATAAGTCTGGAAATATTAGTGTCAATGACGAGGTTCGCTCTGGACGCACTGTCACAGATAAAATCAGTGCCATGTTTGAAAAAGTGGAGCAAGATCGACATATTAGAAGCTACGACATTGTTGAAGAACTGGATGTTGATCATAAAATAGTTTTTCACTTCTCAGACTCTAAAATGACTCACAATAGGCTTGTATAGGCGGACTAAAGTGATGTATTTAATCTCAAGGGATTAAAACTACACTTTACTCCCTAGGGACTAAAGTACTTTTTCTTTTTAATTTACGTTGGAAACCCTTAAACAGCCAATCATCGCCTTTTTCAGTGATTGTATATATGGACCATTTTTAGTGCAAAAATTATAAAATAAGCGATTTAATTTCGTGAAACACGATTAATGATTATAAATATGAATCTATTTAAATATATAAGGGATAAATCTATTTTATTAGGCATGGTCCAAATAGTTTCAAGTTTGTATCTGTTGGCTAAATATGCAAGCATTTAAACATCACGGTGTTTGTGAATGGAGGATTATCGCCATTTTCAGTGATTGTGTATGGACCATTTTTAGGCCGTGGAAATAACCTCTAAATAACAAATGTGCAAAATTATAAAAAAATATATATAATTTCTTGAAACACGATTAATGATTACTAATATAAATATATTTAAATATATTAAAGACAATAGTTTTCAAGTTTGTCTGTTGGCTAAATATGCAAGCATTTAAAGTGTCACTTTACAAAAAACTAATAACTGCGAAACTTTTTCAGAAACTTTGTTACCTACTATTTGTTAAATTTTGTCATTTTGTATAGAACGTCGTTTTTTGTTCTCGCATTCGAAGTGAAAAGTAGAGTGTTTAACTCGAGACTAAAGCGCCATAATGACACTCGAACTTTATCCACCCTCGCTTTGCTCGGGTGGATAAATATCTCATGTCATAATGGCTTACTTTAGTCACTTGTTGAACAATCTACTATTACGTATTTACAAAAGCACCGCACAATCATTTACAGTATTTACCAAATAATCTCACTGAGAGAAACCTAATGCAACCTGTTTCCATTTGCGATTCTTTGTTGAAACGTAACAATTCCGAACCATTTCTTAAACGGTTGATTACGAGTACAGACCGTGGCAAAGCCCGGCCTGACTCGGAACAAAGTGATGCTGTGTGTATGGTGGGCTCAGAAAGGAATCGTCCACGAAGTATGAGCTTTTGTCACCGGGTAAAACTATCGATTCTGACCTCTACTGTCAGCAACTGATGAGGTTAAAAGAATGCATTGCGAAAAACCGGCCAGAGCTGGTGAACAGGAAGGGCGTGGTCTTTGATCATGACAACGCCAGACCGCACTCAAATATAGCCAAGCAGCAAAAATTGAGAGACCTAGGCTGGGATGTGTTGATGCATCCTCCGTATAACCCTGACCTTGCTCCATCAGATTTCTAACTGTTTCGGTCACTTCAGAACTCTTTAGTCAGATTTTCTTAATCAAAAATCTCAAATTTCTACAACAATGGAATCATGGCACTACCCAAAAGATGGCAACAAGTCATCGCTCAAAACGGCACACACATATTATAAATAAATAAAAAGTTATACCTAAAAAAAAAACCTTTGTATGAAAAATACGAAAATACTTTTGCCCCGAGCTTTATTACTCGTATTATTAGAAAAGAATTTTGAGTTTGGGTTCTTAGAATGAGTCCTAGTCCAATTAAGTAACATAATGTGAATCAATTCCACTCGAAGGTAGATTCGCCGACACAAACAACAACTTTGCAACAATAGCATTAATAACATCTTCAACAGACATATTACCTACGAGGGTATTCATTTCGATATCAGAATCTGGTATTACAATACTAGGTGCAACGGAGTTTAAAATTTCTTCTTCAGAAGTAGTCTGTTCAATTATTTCTGGTGTCTTTACGGTATCTCGGGATCTTGAATATGTGGAGGTGTCTTGGTGGGTACTTGCAGTAGGTAGTTCGTAAGTAAAACACCTCTTGAAGTTGTAGAAGAAAATGAACATATTTATCTACAAAAGTCGATTACTTAAAGCTAACACTATAATACAAACAGACTATGGACTATCGAGGTATAAACTATGTACAATAAAAGTGAGAGGTAAAATGAAACAAAACAATAAAAATACATTTGAAGAGCGAGAGATCAAATGTGAGAAAGGGCAAAGGTGGCGCGATGCGCATTAGACATGCGCAGAAAACGCACCTATAAAACAGGCGCGCGATTAGTTTTAGTTTTCTTCCTCTTATGCTCCTGGGCGTCGAGGTGAAGCGTCGTCGCTCCGCTACGCGTCTGCTCCGAACATATGTTCGACGTCTTGATCAATCAGTTTCCTGAATACCGATGTCAATCAATCCGAACATCCTTCGACGTCTTGATCAATCAGTTTCTTCAGTACCGATGTCAATCAATCAACTAATCACCTTATTCCCACAAATATCTGCCTGAGAAATGGGTTGAGAATGAAAAGCAACTTCGTCTCGATATGACATACGTCTCTCAGCCAATGAACGAGATGTGGAAGGTGTTGATTTAAATTCAGTAGTAGGTAGCAACTACTTACTGCTGTTTCCAAATTCAAAGTCTCCACAAGAGTTGCCCTACCAGTACGTAATTGATCTAGTTTTTCAACTGAACCTTTAAAATTGAAATAAAAACAATGGCATATTACAATTCTTTATGTCAAAAAAATGTGTTTTCTTCTTCTTCTTTTTTTTAATAATGGCGGTCCACCGCGGTGTCTCGCAGTGATTTCGCCAGTGTCAAGTGTGTAAAGTAAATAAGTAGATTAAATGAAAAATACATTAAAATACTAAGCCGGACATCTTTCGATCCGCCATCTTCCTTCCCCGAAGCGCGAAGGTTATCGGAATACCAAATGTCTTCTAATTATTCTTCTTCTTATTATTATTTATGGTGGTTTCGTCATGGAATTACTAAGTACTAACGTAACGTAACGGGTTCCGTTGTGATTTCGCCAACGTCAAGTGAATGAGAGTATAATCGGTATGTAATATAAATCACAAGTAAAGGCCGGACATTTTTCAATCGGCCATCCTTTTGGCGGTTGAGGAAAACAAGAAAATATGAATTTGGTTGTCTTGATTGACTTTCATTCAATTTATAAAAACATTTACTAGTTTTGGTGTAAGAGTCATTTCATTCATTTAGTTTAATTTCTTGCACTAGTTAGTTTATGCCTTTTAGTCTCTTGTAAAACCTAGTTCTAGAACTAAAATAAAATAAAATACACGACTTCCGTTAAAAAAAGAATACTAAAATGAGTAAACTAAAATAAAGTTTTATTGGAGGAAAGGATAGGAAGGAAAAACTTTTGAAATAACGGGTGATAAAAAAAATAAGAGAATACCTATCACTTTCTGTAAAAAAATGACTGGCCGCATAAAGCGCAATAAGCCGCAATAAGTAAAAATGGCGGTATGTAATGTTGTTGTGCTACTTGTGCTACGTCTTTCGTGATGGTAGTCACTTTTTTTTCTGCATTTCTTTTACTGTTGTCGAAAATGGCATCTAAACAAGAAACCTTGAGAAAATGAATTGTAAATTTTTATCATTCAAAAAAGATAGGGAAAAAGTTTACAGTGAACCATTTTACTCAAGAGAATGTACCAGTTTCTACTGTGTATAGAATTTTAGAATCTCAAACTACAACTCGTAAAAGTGGCAGTGACAGGCCGGCAAAGATAATGACCAAACGACGCGTAAAAGTGCTTCATACCCAATTTAATGATTCAGACAGCTTGAGCCAACGGGATGCTGCGATTTTTTTTATCGTAGTCAACCGCCGTATATCTGCAAATCTTTAAAGAAGTTTGGAATAGTATGCCGGAAGAAGGTGAGGGCACCAGACTATACAGAAAAAACAAATGACGCTGGATGACCCGAAATTACGCTGGAAAATCTTCATTTTAGATGATGAAAGTTATTTTTCTCAAACATGCTCGGAAAGAACGGTTTTCCGATTGAAACACAAGGACGGAAAGTGCCTCATTTTACTCCTAGGAGTAAAAAAACCATATGAAAACACTTACCGTCCATGTCCATTTTTTTCTTAAAAATTCTGTCAATTGCATACAAAATCAAAAGGACCAAGACAAAAATTCCAAACAGCCAAGGTAACTGCTCGCTTTTTTAGTACAGTGCGTGTGTTTCTTTTTGCATTTGCATTCCAATGTCTATGGTTAGTATTTAAAACAATTGACAGTCGGTAACATTCGTTCATCCTGCATATGTGAAACCAATGTGAAACTATTGTTCTGCGAAATACTTACTAGAAAAAATGAGCTCAAGCGACGAAAACGACGAAATAGGTACCATACCGCCTATATTAAAACCTGAACTGGCTCCTGGAAAAACTATAAAGTTTTTATTTACATATTGCCCAAACATGACCAACATAACTTTTAATGTGAATTAAATTAAATTTATTGCTTTTTAAAAATGTATTCGTGTTATTTCCTCACATGTTTGAGAAAAGCATTATGTATGCCCCGGCGGAATCGAGGATTTCCTGACTCGTATTTTAGCAGGCCTCGCTATTGCTCAGCCTGCTAACCACCTCGTCAGGAAAACCCTTACTTTCCGCGCCTAGGCAACACAATGTACTATTCCCCTAAGCAAATTTCACATCCCGGGAAATTATAGATACTACACAAGCAACAGTTCTACCACACCTTCGAATAAAAAATACAAATTCAAACACAAGTTTGGGCAAAAGGTTATGCTGTAGGTATGTCATCATTTCCGAAAAAGGAGTTTCAAAATTGTGGTTTAAACCAAAATGAATAGGTACTTGAAGAAAATATTACTGCCGTTTGGTCAGAAATATCACTCTGATGGCAAGTATGTGTTTTGGCCGGATAAGGCGTCGTCGCATTATGCAAAAAAAACACTCGGTTTACTGGACTCAAAAAAAAACGAAATTGTACCAAAACACCGTAACCTAACAAATCTTCCTCAATGTCGGCCAATCGAAGATTTTTTCGGATATTTGAGTTCATTGGTGTACAAGAATAATTGGAGAGCCGAAAAATGTACTCAGCTGATAAAGAGGATAAAAGCTTGTGTACATAAAATGGATAAGATTGCCGTCCAGCGTTCTTGTGCGACCATTTTGACCAAGCTCCGTCGAACAGCTGACCATGGACCACATTCAAATATACATTAATCGGTTTTGAAAGAAATACTTACAGTGTGTTTTTTTATGTAATTATATTTAAGTTTCATTTCAAATTCCGTAATATATTTTTTTCACCTTTTTCAAAAATTCTCGTTTTTTTGTTATCACCCGTTACCAATTTACTTTAGTCAAAGCCGAGCAATCGCTACTTCGTATGTGAGAAAAGATCCCCGACTATGTATGTACTCGTACCTACACAATGTTTTTTTGTTAGTAGGAATAATATTTTTTAATGCAGTCGGGGGAACGTTTTGAACTGAGATGTCCTTAAAAGTCTCCCAAATGCAATACAAAATTTCACTAACAAAAATGTAATAAAACAACAAAACAACATTGGGTACCGTAAAACGGGGTGAGTAGGGATTAAGGGGTGAGTAGGAAGACAACCTAAAATGAAGCATATGTAACTTTTTATAAGACTGAAATTATTTCCAATAGACGTTACGTTTTTCTCTATTTAATACTTGTTGTTATTTGTGACAAGATATGACTTATTTTAGGTTGTGTCCGTACTCACCCCGTATTACGGTACGTGCCACTAACCTAAAAAAAAATACGGACGTATCTTTGCACTTAAAAGGTGTGAAGCATGCGAGGTCGACACTTTCGTTCGTTATACAGGACTTACGGCACATACCCTAGGTAAGATAACGCGCCGAGCCAAGCGCGAGTGACAGTTTACGTGTGTGCGTGTGCACGCACACAGACAGCCATTTTGCATGCTTCACTCATGATTAGACGAGGTTACGTCACAGAATAAGTAATGGGTTACGTCCAGTTACGTCCGTGTTTCTTTCAGAACCGTGGTAGGTACATTATGGAGTCGTGAATCTTTCTCCCATACGAGTACGAACTAACGGTTGATCGGATTTGACTACATCAAGAAGGCACCTATAGGTACCGTCAGGCCGGTGACACTCCGCACTATCGCCTACAAAATGTGCTGCCCCTTGCAAGGGGCGAATCAGTTGAGTGTCACGCGCGCGCTCGTCTCGACGCGCGCCGCCGTGCGCTGCCAAAGTTTTGTTTGAATACGCACTTATACGAATATGACTAATCGAAAAGGCAAAAAGTACTGCATCGCATACAGATGCTTAAATAATAACTCCAATGTCGAATTATCTTTTTTTTAATCTGTCTCAGGATGCCGAAAGGTAAGATTATTATTAATATTATTAATAACTTCGATCTAGATAGCTAGTTACGAGTAGCTGGACTTAATTGCTGACACAATCAGTACCTACAGTTTTGAATCCTCGGCGCAAAAAGAGCGGTATAATATTATTTATTTTATTAACTACCCGTCGTATTTAGTTTCGCAGTTTTCAACTTATTCGGACCAAAAATCAATAATCTACTTCCCTTAAACAGCGTTCAGTGTAAGTAGATCTCCCAGTAATAGTAACTGCCTGCTAAAGCAAGGTCAGCAAGTGCTGGTTATTAAAATGCAACTTTTACAAAATGAAACTTCAAAGTCCTTACAATAAATGGCTATTTTTTGTCGAAAACGTGCGTCAGTTTTATTTATATATTTATTTACCTATTCAATTAGACACACCAATAGTTGTACAAACAAATACAAATACAAAAGACATGTATAAAGAAAATAGTTAAATAGTTAGTACCAATTACAGGTGTGCAACAGTATTAGCACAGTCGGGCTTCAATAAAACTAAAAATTAGGCATTTATCACATTACAGCAAAATGCCAAAAAATAAATAATTAAATTAACATATATTTTGAAGTTTAATACTAGTAAACTACGTCTTATTTCTTAGATAGAAAGGGAGATCGGAGCAAACAACAAACAAGTCGCGGACCACTTTTGCTAGCCCTCCAGGTTTGTACTATATTTTCTCGTCATTTGAGGAAAAACTTCATAAGAAACGACAAATTATCATAAATTCAATTTGTTTTCTTACAACAGCCACGGAAAAGTAATAGTACAAGTAAGTGCCAGCCCTGGGAGGTAAGCGGAGTCAGTAAAGCTCATGACGGGTGAAATAATACAGACTCTCGCGGCGCAGATTTAAGGTGCAATAGTACATTGTGTTGCCTAGGCGCGGAAAGTAAGGGTTTTCCTGACGAGGTGGTTAGCAGGCCGAGCAATAGCGAGGCCTGCTAAAATACGAATCAGGAAATCCTCGATTCCGCCGGGGCATACATAATGCTTTTCTCAAACATGTGAGGAAATAACACAATTACATTATTAAAAAGCAATTAAGTAACTTAATTTAATTCTCATTAAAAGTTATGTTGGTCATGTTTGGGAAATATGTGAATAAAAACTATAGAATTTCCAGGAGCCAGTTCAGGTTTTAATATAGGCGGTATGGTACCTATTTCGTCGCTTTCGTCGCTTGAGCTCATTTTTTCTATTAAGTATTTCGCACAACAATAGTTTCACAGTTGGTTTCACATATGCAGAATGAACAAATGTTACCGACTGTCAATTGTTTTTAAATACTAACCATGGACATTGGAATGCAAATGCAAAAAGAAACACACGCACTGTGCTAAAAAAGCGATCAGTTACCTTGGCTGTTTGGAATTTTTGTCTTGGTCCTTTTGATTTTGTATGCAATTGACAGCATTTTTAAGAAAAATATGGACATGGACGGAAAGTGTTTTCATATGTTTTTTTTACTCCTAGGAGTAAAATGAGGCACTTTCCGTCCTTGTGTTTCAATCAGAAAACCGTTCTTTCCGAGCATGTTTGAGAAATAGTACATTTTTGCAAAGGCGCGTAAAGTAAGGGTTTTCCTGACGAGGTGGTTAGCAGGCCGAGCAATAGCGAGGCCTGCTAAAATACGAGTCAGGAAATCCTCGTTTCCGCCGCGGCATACATAATGCTTTTCTCAAATAATGCGAGGAAATGATACAAATACATAATCACAAGTATTTTAAAAAACCCATGACAAATTCGGAGTTAATGTTTGTTTGAAAACTACCGAGTATTAGTGAAGATAGTTTCACGAGCAACGCGCCGCCGCCGGCCCACACTGCACCGCCGCCGGCCCACACTGCACCCACAAGTTGGGTGTGCGGGATTTTTTTTACGTTCCTTTCGATTTTGTATGCAATAGAGAGCACTTTTAATAAACAATATGGACATGGACGGAAAGTGTTTTCATATGGTTTTTTTACTCCTAGGAGTAAAATGAGGCATTTTCCGTCCTTGTGTTTCAATCGGAAAACCGGTCTTTCCGAGCATGTTTGAGAAAAATATACCTACTATGATTCTTGATCACACCAGACCAGGCATATTTAAAAAAAATGTGTTGTAGGCGAAGTTTGGTAACAGTCTGAAGTTGTTTTCATACATTTTCTATAATGAAGTTAGGGCTGCCAAAAATTAACCAACATGCCAAATAAAGGGAGTAATGGTTTATAAGTAAAAAACAAAATATTTTTAACAAAATTGTTTCATATTTAATAAAAAAACTAATCTAATATGTTTTTATTTAAATATACCAATAAATGTGGTACAACAAATTAGCCAACCGGGTAGGCGAAATTTTGTAACAAGGTGAACGCCAAATACCCTCACCAAAGTTTTATCCAATTGTGACTTCTAAACGTAAGCTAGCCATGAAATAATAGCTTCATGTGAAAAAGAAATAGTTATAGGCTTATAGGATATAATCATGTAAAAAGTTTAACCTTACCTGGTCCGTATCACCGTTAAACAGTAAAGTTAAATCACTGGTTTGAAAAAACATGTGGTCGGTGCCGCGAAAAAACCTCACTGAACGTGAACTGTGTGAAGTTAGCCGCAGATTGTTTGAAGAATCTTGCAACCCATAAAAATACTTTGTATTTTAGCAGTTTTATGTAAGGTTTACACTAGAAACCTTTTGTTAATGGCAACTTATGTAAAACTAGGTGAAATAAGGAAGCACAGGCGAAGATACGAAACACGACGGTACCTACTTAAAGTAAATTGGTTTTTCAAAAGTGCTTCCGTCTTATGCTTTTCAAAAATAAAACTTATTTTTTAACGGCTGTCTGGTTTTTTAATCTTTTAATTAAGTAGGTATTTAATTTGATTGTGCTACTCGTACTGCACACTGCACTGCTGTATACGAATATGTATTCACTAACCTACTCCCGTTTTACTTTGTCTCTTGTTCAACAGGTAAATGCTTTCGTCAACGAGTATCCTACCTCGTCCATCGACGGATCCATACTGGTGTTATGCCTTATAAATGCACAGCGTGTGATAAAAGTTTCCGCTACAAAGTATGAACATCTTTATAAACTTACCTACCTGATCCCCATATTCATAAACGCCCTATTAACCTATTTTAGTTAAAGTATTCTTGGTTTCTTTCTGCCAAATTGAAATGTCTTAATGACAGATAAGGACAGATCATTTTTCAAGTAGGTACCTACACTATAATGTATATAGCGCGTTTATGAATGAGGGTTAAATACTTACTGCGTTGAAGCGCTAAATGTAGAGATACTATTTGATTTAAATACTTTTGATTAATTTACAGGTTTCACAAAGAACACATAAATGTCAAGCACAACCCCCAGGCACCGTAGTGCGACAAAGCGGTGACCTGGTGGAAAAATTAAAAAGGAAACACCCGGAGCCCCCCCAAATGCATGAAGCATCTCTACAACTGACTAACGATGTGCACTACCATCAAATATCGGAAGCGAACGCGCAGTTGGTACGATGTGGAGCCAAGCTTTCTTTAGAAGACACGGAAGAAGATAATTTTACTTTGATCGATGAAGCCTTCTACGAAAATAATAAAAATACTAATGATAACGTAGCTATTCCAAGCATGGCAGACGAATCCAATACATCGTTAATTGATAAAAATGTGCCCTCACCTTCTGAAATTTTAAAGAACCTATGCTTGTCAAGAGAAGACGAATTTACTGGACACCAACAGGAAACAGAAGATTACACCACATTAAAAGATTTCAATTTATATCTTTAGTCGGTAGCAAGTGAAGTTATCCTAGTCACTAAAAGTTAGGTGAACTAACGATAGAATCAGGGTGCTTAGTTTTTGATGCCATAAGTTCCATTTTAACTTGGTTAAACCTTAAAAATTAACACGAATTTACAAAGCTTTTTCATAATTTCTTGAAAACTATTAATTTTGATAACTCTGATATTTTTTTCTGTAAACAATAAATAATTAAGTACTTATACCTAGTAAGGATTTGTTCTGATTTTTACCTCATATATTTCGGGAATAAAGGGGACGGTTATTTTTTGTAGATACTTACCTACATTTTAGAGGAAACATGAAAAATTACGTCACAAAAAATCATAAAGCAAATGTTTACTGTTTAGGAATGTGCAGATTGAGCCGTTTGGTAAGGCACCCTACTCATTTTCTATTTTGAATATTTATTAAGTATAGTCATAGGTGAAGCAAATGCGGGTATGAAAAGAGACTGAGTGTTGTTATTTATATTAAATATAAATGCAAAACTGCCTAATATTATGTAGCACCTACAACCAAAGCTTCTCAGTAATTGACCCGTTTTCGTCTTCAAGGCCTGTATTTCGTAAGCATGTCATTAATTAATTAATTGTCCTCACGGCCAAAGTGTCAGTTGTAAGTCGTAACCTTAACATACCTAGTAAAAGTGGCTTCTATTACCTATATTTAATGTTAAATGATATGTTAGGTCACTTCAATAGAAATAAACTGCTTAACAGTAATCAGTTCGGGTTCACCAGAGGACGATCCACAACTGATGCAGCATCTGTACTCATTAAATATATATACAATATTTGGGAGAAATCTTGTGATGCAATAGGAATTTTTTGTGACCTTTCCAAAGCTTTCGATTGCGTAGATCATGCGACTCTCATATTAAAATTAGAACATTATGGTCTGACTAATAATTCTCTAAATCTCATGTCCTCATATCTTAGTGATAGGACACAAACGGTTGTTGTAAACAGAACACAGTCCATTGGAGCAGCTGTTAAATTAGGTGTGCCTCAGGGCTCCATATTAGGTCCTTTCTTATTTTTGGTTTACATTAATGACTTACCACCCATGATAGAGAATATTTGTGATATTGTGCTATTTGCTGATGATACATCATTGATTTTCAAGGTAGACCGAAAATCCGTCAATTACACTAGGATAAACGCCACGCTAGGTAAAGTACATAATTGGTTTACTAGTAACAATTTGCTACTCAATGCTAGGAAAACTAAATGTGTTAGGTTCGCTTTGCCTAATGTTAGACCGGTAGAATCTAGTATATTTCTAAATGGCGAGTGTTTGGAAATGGTAGATAAGGCGCTTTTCTTAGGGATAACTTTAGACAAAAACTTGCAATGGAGTCCCCACATAGCAGTACTAGCAGGTAAATTAAGTTCTGCAGCTTATGCTGTTAGGAAAATCAGGCAACTTACGAATGTTGAGACAGCTCGCTTAGTTTATTATAGTTATTTTCATAGTGTTATGTCATACGGTATTCTGGTTTGGGGAAAAGCTGCTGACATACAGACTATATTCGTGTTACAAAAAAGAGCCATCCGTTCTATATATAACCTAAACTCCCGTGATTCTTTAAGATTACTATTTAAAGAAATTAGTATTTTGACAGTAGCTTCACAATTTATTTATGAGAATATTATTTATGTCATTAAAAATCAGGACTCTTTTATTAAGAATTGTGATATACATAATTTTAATACAAGAAATAAAAATAAAATAGCTACTAAAAAATTTCGTGTTCGTAAGGTTTTTAAATCATTTGTAGGTCAATGCATCCATTTCTATAATAAATTACCTGACGAAGTTTTAAAGTTACCATTTCCAGTACTTAAAACTTACTTGAAAAAGTCGCTGATGTCTAAAGCTTACTATAGGGTCGAGGACTATCTATCAGATAAAAGTGCTTGGCCTAAACTAAACACCCAAATAACTTAATAATAACTTCATCGTAAGAAATATGTAAACATTGTATATTGTCTAGGGGACACGGTTTCTGTAGGAGAATGTATCGAAACTTTTTATGTAGTTGTATTACACCATCATAATTAAGTATAATTTTTCATAATTATTTTCTATTACTTACTACCAATTAGTTCTGGAGAAAACTCAGAGTTTTGGCACATTTTCCTGCTCAACTACGCGTGAATACATTTATTTCTTATCTTATGTTAGATTCATTGTTTTATATAATGCTAGGTTAAGTTTTAAAATTGTACCTATATTTAAAAAACGACTAACTGTTGAGTTTCTTGCGGCGCTTCTTCTCAGCAGTGGTCTCTTGCGAAGCGCTGGTAGATTTTTGACGTGTAAAAGTGCCCATGCGGCCTACTTACTGAATAAACATCTTTTTTTTTTTTTTTTTATCTTATATTATAATAATATAACACACACACACACACACTTACTTACACACAGGCACAAACAAGTATAGGTACATAGTCATAATTTTTACCATCATCACCATTATTTATTTATTTATCATTTTCACTATCATCTTCATCGCCAGCATCGTCATCATTTTTACCATCATCGCCATTATTTCATTTATTTATCATTTTCACTATCATCTTCATCGCCAGCATCGTCATAATTTTTACCATCATCACCATTATTTATTTATTTATCATTTTCACAATCATCTTCATCGCCAGAATCGTCATCATTTTTACCATCATCTTCATCATCACTTCCACAATTATCATTACCATCACTATTATCACCATCATCATTCTTTCGCGTCAAGTAAGTGATGCGTGTGGTTCGCGTGTTGGACGCTGGATTCATAATTCATAATTCATAATTCATTTATTCCTTTGCTAGAATGTAGTATTACAATGTAGTGATGGTGAATATTTAGTAGTCCAATACATTCTGCTTCACTTAGCATGCAAAGATTAAGTAAAATTAAACTTAAATTAAACAATTAGTGCAGTTGTAGGTAATTTAGTTATACATCTTTGTGGTTAAAATATTCATTAAGTGAGTAAAAACAATTTTGTAACCACCAGTTCGTGACACTCTTCTTAAACCCACGCATCTGCATTTCTTTAAACTCTGATGGGAGCTTGTTATATATCCGTATGCACATGAAGTATACATTTTTTTTACTGTAAGCGAAACGACAATACGGTATGAGAAGTTTGTGTTTGTGCCTGCTTGGTCGGTTTCCAACATGTGCCTGCAGTCTGAAGAGGTGAGAGTTTTGTCTCACAAACAAACATATCTCCTTAATGTAAGCTAACGCTAAGTGTAGTGTGTGTACATTTGGACGCTCTCGTACCGCTATATATGCTCAATATATGTTAGGGTCACAGCCGATAAATCGTGTCTTCTCCGTCAAGGACCTGGGCGTGGTGTTCGATGCGCGGCTCACTTTTCACGAGCATATTTCTTCTCTCGCCACGAGCTGCTTCCGAAAATTGGGTTTCGTTATCCGAAATCTTCGCCATTTTCATGACCCAGTGGCCATAAAAATGGTTTATAATGCCTTAGTAAGGAGTAAGCTAGACAATTCGTCGATCGTATGGAACCCCTACGAATCGACGTATGTCTTAATGCTTGAGAAGGTTCAGAAGGCGTTTTTGAGATTCCTTTATAAAAAATCATTTGGAGTCTACCCTTATTTGTACCCAACAAAGTATCTACTTGGCTCTCTTGGGTTACTACTCCTTGGAGGTAAGGCGGAATTGTCGACTCATGACCACGGCATGTCGAGCCTTGCGTGGTGAGTCGGACTGCCCCGAACTTGTTGAGCGTCTCGTGAGACTGCTTGTTCCGGATGTCCCGAGGATCGCCCTCAGACCACGACGACGCGACCTGCTGGCCGTGCCGCCGGCGCGCACCGTGTCGTGCAGGAACTCGCCGCTGCCCCGCGCCTGCGCACAGCTCAATGCGCTCCTGGCATCGACACCCGAGTGCGACTTGTTTGCGTGGCGATGGGCGGCAGTGTGTAGTGAATGCTTGAGATTCTGTGAGGCGAAGGATGCTAGGTGCTCAACTATTCCAATTTGATTTGTTACCTATTATTGTGAATTTTTTAATCCTTAATTGTTAATCTAAGTTTAGTGACGCATTGGTTAAACTGTAATGTCATGTAAACATTTTTATCAAATAAATAAATAAATGTACATACAAGTTAGCGGTAGGATACGTAGCGACTTAAATAGCGGTCTACAGCTTTCCCAGGTACGTACATCACAGATGGCACGGATACATTTTTTTTGTGCTTTGAAAGCATCTTCAACGTCGGGCGAGCTACCCCAGATTATTAGGCCATACGTAAGAGTCGAGAAGACATAACCGTAATATGCAGTTATAGCTGTCTTCTGTGAGACAATCTGCCTTAGTGCATAAACAAACCGATGTAGCTTATCAGTAGAGTTGGGATTTTTGGTGGCAATTTTGAACAGAGTGCAGTGGAGTCGTTATTATAGATACTTTTATGATTGAATGAATGAATGAATGATAATGAATGACACAAAAATAGTAAGTAACATTACTTTTTATAAACAAACAAATTGATTATCCTATACTGGAAGTGAGGTATTAGAGTAAACCAATAGGTTTTTGAACACAACTATCTATCTTTACATAAGTTAAGATTTGTACCATTCAATCATTCATTCAATTATAAAAAGTAAATAATGACGACTCCACTGCATTTCTTGTCCAAAAATGCCACGAGAATCCTAACCCTATACATAACACTACACACACGTTTATGGTCACCGCATTTCCTTATTTTATTGACTTTTTAGGGTTCCGTAGTCAAACTGCGAACCCTTATAGTTTCGCCATGTCCGCCCGTCCATCCGTCCGTCCGCAGCCTAGCTCAGAGACTCTTAGTACTAAAAAGCTGTAATTTGGCATGAATATACATAATATAAGTCACGCCAAAAAAGTGGTAAAATAAATTGTTTTTGATATTGTACCTCCCTTACACGTAGCGTGGGGATGTATTTTTTTTCTCCTCTAGGTACTCCATAGTATGGGGTGTCGTTGGATAGGTCTTTCAAAAATATTGCGGATTTGTAGAAACAATTTTTCTATTAAGTGATCCGTATATGAAATAGTAAGCTTTAAAGCGCTATTTTTTGTTAGAGTCAAGTGTGTCCCCCACACTACAGCCAAAACTACAAATACTAAAAATGTGAAAAATATCTTCAACGAAAGCGCATATAGCGAATTTAATAGGAAAACTATCACGACTAAAAAGACTTAAGGTAACGGCGCCTATTACCGGGGGTATCAAAATCGGCGACCATCACCGCGGTATTTTTAAATACGCTTTTTATAAACAAACCGATCGATTTTCTAAAAAACAAATTTTACACGAACGAAGCTTATTTAGTTGACTTACGGACCTGTTAGCGCTAGTGTGTGTGAATGAAACAAAGTGCTTGCAATTCGTCAGTTTCCGCGACGGCAGCGCAGAAAGAGGTCGTGCCATACTAACGCGTGACGCCACACGTAAGTGAACTCGAATCTTATTTAGTGTTTTACGTAATATTTATGACAATTGAACTAATGTTATGGTATTTAAATGGTTGTTTATTGTTTTCTGCACGACTTACGAGTATTTTTTATACATTTTTTTGTCTGGAAATATGTTTAAAATGGAAAATAAAATACAGCGGTAATAGACGCCATTTTTTGCTGTGGATACTAATACCGTGGTATACCCCGGTAATAGATTTTTTCGATTTGGGTTATTTATACTTTATTTTTGGTAAATGCGATCGGTTATACATACTCTCTTACGGTTATTGCAATCTTGATCTATTCACGCTTTCAAAGAACTATTTCCGTGGTATGGAAAGTATTCAACAAACCCTTATTTTTTAACGAAAACTTCAGTACTGAATTTGTAGTTTGTATGGGAACCTTAAATTGTCAAGTGGTTTAAATATTGAGATAAAATCGTTTATTTACATACCAGTTATGTAATTTTGGTTTTATACCAAGGTTGTATTATATACTTTTGATTTGTAATGAAAATAAAACTGTATCCGTTTGTTTTTATGGGTCGGAATTAGATTTTTCAAACACTCCATATTGAGTCTATTACCGATGGTATGATCAGATAACCCTCGGTAATAGAATGTATGAGAGTCTATTACCGACCCATTCAATATTTGTTTGGGTCGGTAATAGGTTCCTAAAGAAGTGTCTATTACCGAGTGACATTTTAGTCTTCTATTAAATTTATCACATTTAGGGTACCGTAAGTACAGATTTCTTTGATAAAGTTGAGAATTTTACTCATCAGTAAGAAATTTCCGTGTTTACTGCATATGTATTGATCATAAATCATTTCCTTTTCATACTTAGGTATATTATATTTATTTACGTATTTAATTATAAATTATACTAGTATATATTCGTTTATTACCTTTATAGTCGTGGCCTATAAATATACCTTTTCAATTTTGACAACCAATCAAAAAGATCTGAATATTTAAACTATCGTTAACTAATAAACAAAGGTTTAAAATGTATGTACAATTTATCAATGTTAAAAATGAATCTTTCATTTTATAAGGATTTGAGAAAAAAATGTTAGGCTATAAAATGTGATGTACAAAATAATATACGGAACCAAGCCATTATTTATTTTTTAACCCACGGTATTAAGTTCCAAATCGTGAGTCTGGCGCCTATTACCGATGGTAGAAAATTGCTGCTTTTTATACCCTCGGTAAGTAATGGAAGCTGAATTCGCGGTAAGTAATAGAATCACAACCTGTGTATTACCACGGTAATAGAATACTTGGGTATTTTGGTTTCAATAATTATTTTACAATATATAATAAAGTAAAATGAGTCCAAAAAGTTACGACGCTAAAAGTTCAATAAACACTCTTAAATAAATAAATTTTTTTTGGTCGCTTAGGAGCTTTGATAACCTTAATTTTTTGTACTCTTTTGAAAACTTCCTTAAGTACCACGGTAATAGGCGCCGTTACCTTAATTAGTTCCTGAGATACAGGCGACTAAAGTGTTCATACCTACTAAAAATGATTCATACAAGTGGTTTTTGAGAGAGTTTTTTGTGTTTGTCGTAACGGCTTCGGAACCCAACACTGAACATGGTCGGACATGCTCTTGTCCTTTCTTTTCACTATAGTAATTCTTCGTTGATTTTGGTTCGCAAATCCGGCCAGTTTTGTGGGACAACTTGTAACATTGATGAAGAACTTGCATTGAATACAATACTCGTAATAACAGTGAAAATATGGTTCCAAATAAGTTAGCGGTCAAGATCAAGTGACCAAGCCAAGCCATTGAAGTGTATGCTCACCATCTTCAAGGGTCATAACAACTATGACTGGAAGACTTCGACGACAGAACAGGATTCACCGTACTTATATAACTATAAGTAGGTACTTGACACTTGCCAAAATTACGTTATTATGTAGACGCCATTAAATAACTAAATAATAATAACTCTCTATTATGTGAGGCATAAATAAATAAACATTTACTTCAATGCATAACAATCATCTTAGATCAAAGTAGTACATAGGCTGCTACGAAAGTTTTTAGCTGTATAAAAACTAACAACATTTACTTTTAAAAGTGTATAGCAAATTAAGGGTAATTTAGCTATTAACCTCTTTGTAAAATGAAATTTGATACTGGCCGCTTACAACTTTTTTTTTTTTGCTGAAAATATCAGTCCAGTTTTGTTTCTTGCAATGGAGCTGTCGCGAGAATCGTTTCATGCTATGATATTCTACGACTACAAAAGGAACTTAACCTTTAAGGAATCTAATAAAAATTTACACGACGCATTTGGGGAGTCTGCTCCATCGTTAGCCACCATCTCATATTGGTACCGCGAGTTTAATCGGGGTCGGGAGTGCCTCAAAGATGAGTCGAGACCGGGACGGCCGTCGACTGCTGTAACGCCAGAAAACGTGATCAAAGCCGAGTGGTTGATTAAAGAACGCAGAAATATTACCCATCGGGAAATAGAGCATGAACTTGATCACCCGCAGTTTCAAGCATTTTACATGATCATCTTGGCGTCAGGAAGGTCGCTTCGCGTTGGATACCGCATTTGCTGACCGAAGAGCAAAAAACCCGACGAGTAGATTGGTGCCAGTTCATGCTCAAAAAATTCGACGGAGGCAATTCCCAACAGGTTTCTAATATCCTTACTACTGATGAGTCCTGGATATACTGCTATGACCCTCTGTCAAAGCAACAATCTATGCAATGGGTGTTTGAGGAAGACGGGCCGCCATTAAAAATTGTTCGTAGCCGTAGTGTGAACAAAAAAATGATCGCCGTTTTCTTTCGCCGCGAGGGGCCAGTAGCTGTAGTTCCACTCGAAGATCGAAGAACAGTTACTAGCCAGTGGTACACAGAGGTCTGTTTACCCCAGGCATTTGACAGACTTGGTGAGGATCGTCCAAAGAGCGGCACTCATGGAATTCTTTTTCACCAAGATAATGCACCTGCACACACCGCGGCAATAACAATGGATTTTTTGACCAGTAAAGGTGTTCAGCTGGTGTCGCATCCACCCTACAGTCCTGACCTGGCCTCGTGCGACTATTTCTTGTTCCCCACTATAAAGAAAATGGACTTTTATGGACTCGAACGAGGCAGTACTAGAATTTGAGCGACTTTTCTTTGGCCTTCCGCAGTACGCATTTTTTAAATTTTTTGAGGATTGGTTTTATAGAATGAGGCGATGTATTGAACTTGGAGGAGTATATTTTGAAAAATATTAAAGTAATTTGTAAAAAAAAATTAATGGTTTTTAATTAACTAAAATAGTATATTATGCAACTAGTGAATAAAAGACGGATTTAATGCGAGGGCCATAGATGACTCTCGAGCAAGTGAAGGATACTAACGACTGAATCACGACCGCAGGGAGTGATTCAGGATGATTGAATCACGAGCGTAGCGAGTGATTCAAGTGTTAGAATCCTGAGCGACGCGAGTGATACATGGCCCTCGATATAAATCCGTTTTATTCAAGAGTTGCATACTAAACTTTATACCATGACTACGAGAAAAAGAAAGATTTAAGCGAAAATAGATATTTAATGACGAAAAATGGAAGGTAAAATTAATTAAAATGCACATTAAAATTGGAACAAATGTTTTATTTATTAAGAAACACTAAATTTTATGTTCGTACAACTTTCAGTATTCAAAATGGCGCCAATTTATTTTTCCTTGTATTTTTCACAGAGAGAAAGGCAAAAGACATCGATCCATACAGCCTATGGCGCCAATTTACCTACTAATGACAGCAAATAACACAAAACTTTTTTAATGCTAAACTCTTTGTGGTTAATGACGACCAATCAAATCTCGAGGAGGAGTTTGTATCGCGTATTTTATGTTCTAAATTCAAACACCAAAATAGTGAGTAAAAGTGCTTTTTATTCACTGTTTTGAGTGAATAAAATAAGCCTTTAATAGGGGGAATGGTATAATAGTATATTATGCAACTAGTGAATAAAAGACGGATTTAATGCGAGGGCCATAGATGACTCTCGAGCAAGTGAAGGATACTAATGACTGAATCACGACCGCAGGGAGTGATTCAGGATGATTGAATCACGAGCGTAGCGAGTGATTCAAGTGTTAGAATCCTGAGCGACGCGAGTGATACATGGCCCTCGATATAAATCCGTTTTATTCAAGAGTTGCATACTAAACTTTATACCATGACTACGAGAAAAAGAAAGATTTAAGCGAAAATAGATATTTAATGACGAAAAATGGAAGGTAAAATTTATTAAAATGCACATTAAAATTGGAACAAATGTTTTATTTATTAAGAAACACTAAATTTTATGTTCGTACAACTTTCAGTATTCAAAATGGCGCCAATTTATTTTTCCTTGTATTTTTCACAGAGAGAAAGGCAAAAGACATCGATCCATACAGCCTATGGCGCCAATTTACCTACTAATGACAGCAAATAACACAAAACTTTTTTAATGCTAAACTCTTTGTGGTTAATGACGACCAATCAAATCTCGAGGAGGAGTTTGTATCGCGTATTTTATGTTCTAAATTCAAACACCAAAATAGTGAGTAAAAGTGCTTTTTATTCACTGTTTTGAGTGAATAAAATAAGCCTTTAATAGGGGGAATGGTATAATAGTATATTATGCAACTAGTGAATTAAAGACGGATTTAATGCGAGGGCCATAGATGACTCTCGAGCAAGTGAAGGATACTAACGACTGAATCACGACCGCAGGGAGTGATTCAGGATGATTGAATCACGAGCGTAGCGAGTGATTCAAGTGTTAGAATCCTGAGCGACGCGAGTGATACATGGCCCTCGATATAAATCCGTTTTATTCAAGAGTTGCATACTAAACTTTATACCATGACTACGAGAAAAAGAAAGATTTAAGCGAAAATAGATATTTAATGACGAAAAATGGAAGGTAAAATTTATTAAAATGCACATTAAAATTGGAACAAATGTTTTATTTATTAAGAAACACTAAATTTTATGTTCGTACAACTTTCAGTATTCAAAATGGCGCCAATTTATTTTTCCTTGTATTTTTCACAGAGAGAAAGGCAAAAGACATCGATCCATACAGCCTATGGCGCCAATTTACCTACTAATGACAGCAAATAACACAAAACTTTTTTAATGCTAAACTCTTTGTGGTTAAAGACGACCAATCAAATCTCGAGGAGGAGTTTGTATCGCTTATTTTATGTTCTAAATTCAAACACCAAAATAGTGAGTAAAAGTGCTTTTTATTCACTGTTTTGAGTGAATAAAATAAGCCTTTAATAGGGGGAATGGTATAAATATTCATAGCAACCCTCGTACATACGTACCTACATTAAATCACGCAGTTAGGCAGAGACTACTTATTTCCATCTGCTACGATCCTGACAAATGTCTTTCCGTCCATCGTTCATCCATATTCCATCGTTCATTCTTACATCGAGTCATGCACGGACGTCTGTTTCGGGTAGGTACTTAAGATTCGGCCCTTTCCAGCATTTCTCCGATTTGATTCGAAAAAGTACGCCTTGGGCGGCCCATACCGACCCTTCCTCTCACTCTCTGTATATCTCTAAATAAACATATTTTTTTTAATTTTAGTTTCTTTTATGCGTGTACAAACATCCTTAGAAAATTTGAACTGTCGGTTTTGCCATTGTCTCCTGTTTTGGGACAGTGAAGTTATTAGTTTTTAACCATTTTTAATATGAAGGGACGCACAAATTACATACATACATAAGCTCACGCCTTTATTTATTCCCAGAGTGGGGTAAACACAAATAATTTGATGCATTATCATTATCAAATATGATTTTAATGTTTACGAAATAATCATTAATTTCCCGATCAATCTACATATATTTAACTATTTCTTAAAAGTAACGGATACCTTGGCATCAGCTGTGACAAAACCGAACTTAAAACTAGCATAATTCCTATTTTATTGATTTAGTGACGTCTTATATTGTTCTATTTTCCCAATAAAATGTGTGATAAATTTTTCGTGGTACAATTAAACCATTAACGTCTTTCTTCATACTTAAGTAGCTAAGTTAGCTTTTAAGACATTCGAGTGTGCGTTTGCAACATGTATGTTGACGGCCCGATGCGAAGCGGGGGCTTTAAACCACACGAGTTTAGTAATCTATACTTACCGTGGGTAAGTACAGATACCCTCCTATTAAGTTACCCTCAAGCGATACTGTTTTATACTACACTTGCAAAGAAATAAAATAAAATACAAAAAGTACAAATAAATTATTATTATTCACACAGACCAACAAAGTGGTTTTAATTATTAATTTTAGCGCGCCGTACATATTGCGCACAAGAAGTTTCTTAACGTAAGGGCTGATTTACATTAGGTCAGCAAAAGCATGCCAGTAGAAGTACATTGCGTCGATACAACAGCTTCGAACGTGAACATCCACTCGTCAATATACTTCTAATGGCATAGTTTTGCTGACCCAATGTAAATCAGCCATAAAGACGCACCGATTCGCAGGATCTAACTTGTGTCACACTTGTGTGTAATAAAGCAAAATCAACCCGATTGACAACGTCATCTAGACTTAAAAAAACACAATACGCGGTAATCATGGGTTTTCATACGATATTACTGCCCTGATAGCATGGTTGTTATAAAAGTCCATTCAATATACTTACCCAGATTTTTGAAAAGATATCTAGTTAAACACTTAATACGAAATTGAAAATAAATGAAAAAAAACGATCTTTTTAACTAACAAACTAAGCAAATGAAGAATTTACAACTAGAGTCTGGCCAGTATAAGTTGGCAATGGAATATACCTAGAGGCAAAATTGTAAAAAAAATAGGATTAGTGACCCATTTTTTAGCAAAAAGAAAACCGGACACAATGACGTTTTGCAATGGTAACCCTGTGAATTAATGGAATAAATAACTTAGATACCTACTTGTTATACTTTTTAGTAGTACATTTTTCTTTTCAGATAAGCTGTCAAACTTGCACATGTTTCCGAGTGCTTTGATGACGACTTTGAAAATTGTGTCACATTTAATTAGGTATTTATATATTTCTTATTACGATAAGAAATATTAATGAGTGTTAAGTTTGAATAATTCACTGCGGCTATATATTCTTTTTATACGCTATGATTATTCACTCTCGTAAAACTTGTGCAAGATTGACCGTTAAAGTTAATTTTTAGGGCCCGTTGTTTGATCAGTAGTTAACTCAACTAATTGTTAAAATTCAATAAAGAAATCGAAAATTTGACACATTTCCTGATTTAACCATTAGTTGCGATTTTTAACAATTAGTTGCACTACTGATCAAAGAACAGGGGCCCTAATATGGCTGAGTTTATCGCGTGATAAAGTTTGGATAAGACATCCGTCACCTTCTGACACGTAAATAAGTACGAGAGTGACGGATTCTTTATCCACATTTGACATGCGATATAGACGCAGCCATACTATATACTTACCCAGCGCATGCGTCAGCTGCATCTCTACTACGTGCAGGAGGGGACTACAGCAGAACAAGTGCGTTCTCATCTTGCTTCAATCTGCAGTTCTGACGTATGCACGGTTGAAGTACTCAAATCCCGTGGGAACTATTCGTCGTTTAAGCTTGGAGTGCCGAGTAAGTACAGTGAGTTAGTACTGTCTCCCAAAAACTGGGCTGAAGACATCTGTATAAAACCCTGGCGGCAGAACTTTCGTGGAAGCCACGGGGAGAGGCGCGGCGACGGCTCTTCCCCGATTTAAAACTTCACAATTCTACTACCAAAATGTTCGTGGATTGCGGTCTAAGACTGATACTCGTATGTTTCACAGAAATGTAACCCAATGCAGTTTTGATTTTATTGCACTAACTGAAACTTTTTTGACAAGCTCCGTGTGCGATGGCGAGCTCTTCCCTAGTGGGTGGACTGTGGCGCGCCGGGACCGCGCGGGGGATGCCGGCTGGGGCGGGGTGCTGCTGGCCGCACGCGAATGCTACTCCATACGTGTTCTTCATGACATTGACGGCCTAACGCCGGATAAGGAAGTGTTATTTGCTATAATTACCTACTTATAAGAATTTGAAATTTCTATGTTGTGTTGTGTATCTAGCTCCATGCTGTAATGAGAAGCAGTATATGAGTGTGTTGTCTTGTATTGAGTATGCTGTATGTAAATATCCTGACCTGATTTTTTTACTTCTCGGCGATTTCAATCTTAACTCATGTAATTCCATTGTAAAAGCCAATTTTGATTTTTTTTGTAATTTTTGTAAGTTAAATCAATATAATAATATCAAAAATAGACATGGGGGTATTCTAGACCTCGTGCTGAGTGATCTGGATGGTAACAAGCTAACCGTAGTTAGTAGTGATGAGCTACTAGTGCCAATGGATGCGTACCACCCGCCTCTTGTGGTATCGGCGTCGTGGCCGTGCGGCCCGCCGCCTCCGCCGCCTGAGGCTCCGCGCCCGCGCGATGCGTGCTGTCCAGACTGGGACTGGCGTAAGGCTGACTATGTGGCGCTCTATCCGGCTATGGCTGCCATTGATTGGGCCGATCTCCTGGTTGCCACTGAAGTTGACAGTGCTACTGAGATCCTTTATGAGAAACTTTACTCCTGTATTAGTCGATTCGTCCCCTTAAGGAACCGGTGTAGAGTCGATTCCAAATACGTTTATCCAAAATGGTACACAACAGAAATAATTCGTAATATCAAATTAAAATATTTTCATTTGAAAAAGTTTAGACTAGAAGGAAAGGATTACAATAAATACATGTTTTAATATTACAGAACACATGTAAAAAATCTTATTAGTAAAGCTTATAACCTGTACATACAGATTGTCCAAAATAACATTACTAGTTGCCCGGTAAAATTTTGGGAATATGTTAAAGATAAAAAAAGTGAAAGACAGCACCGAGATAAATCTTTTACTTTTGAGGGCCATAGTGTGGGCGGGCAAGACGCGGCGGACGCCTTCGCTAAATACTTCAGCTCAGTGTTCCAACAGGACGAGCCGTGCTTGGACGCTGAAGTTGCGGAACGAGTAGCCCACTCCTCGGGAGACTCTCGGTCGGTCTCGATCCCCTCCATTACTGAGGTTGACTTCAGAGTGGCAATTCAAAAACTCAAACCGCGGTCTTCGGGAGGGCCTGATGGTGTCCCGGTTTTTTTGGTCAAAGATTGTGCTTCTGCCTTGGTGACCCCCTTGTTGTACGTTTTTAACCTCTCGCTCAAACAATCCATCTATCCTAGTAGTTGGAAAAAATCTAGAGTAACGCCAGTTCCCAAGGGAGGATCTGATATGGACGTCACTTCATTTAGGCCCATAGCAGTTCTATCTGTGTTTGGTAAAGTGTTTGAGATGACTCTTAACCGTCTCATAAGTCAACAGGTATCAGATCGTTTGCACCCCAGTCAGCACGGTTTTCGTAAGGCCCGATCAACCACCACAAATCTAGTAGCCCTCGCTGACTACGTCTGCAAAGAGATGGACGCTGGACGCCAGGTCGACGCTGCATACTTCGACTTTAGGAAGGCATTCGACCTGGTCGACAACGACATCTTGTTGGGAAAGCTTGCATTACTGGGCTTCACGCCAAAGCTATTGAGTTTCTTTGCCAGTTACTTGTGTGGACGACAGCAGTACGTCAGGGTAGGCGGCTTCGAGTCAAACGATTACTGCACCCTGTCTGGGGTGAGTCAGGGTAGTACTCTGGGGCCCGCATTGTTTCTTTTAATGATAAACGATTTGCCTGATAAAATTCGTTCGGCTGAGTGTCTGCTTTTTGCGGACGATCTAAAGTTGTTGCTCGGCGTCGGTAGTGTGGCTGACAGCGCTGCGTTGCAGGATGACATCAATGCGGCGGCTGAGTGGAGTGTTGCAAACCGTCTGCCTTTTAATGCAGCGAAATGCAAGGTCATAACCTTTTCGCGTAAGCGCTCGCCACTTTTAACCGATTACGGCCTGGGGGCCGCTTGCTTAGAAAGAGTCGACGAAATCTGTGACCTAGGTTTAGTTTTAGATACTAAACTAGATTTCCATAAACACGTATCTAATATTTGCAAACGGGTTAGCAGGACTCTAGGTTTCGTTATGAGGGCGTCGAAGCAGTTTCGTGTCGGAGTCGCTGTGGTTTTGTACAATGCCTATGTCCGTAGTAGGTTGGAGTATGGGGCTGTTATTTGGGATCCCTACGAGGATAAATACTCTCTGATGGTGGAAAGAGTACAGCGTAAATTCGCCCGCTGGTTGTACTGCCAAGCCTACGGGTATTATCCATACCTGTACCCTTCATTGTTTGTCTCTGGGATGGTTGTTCTAGACACACTTCGGATGAGGAGGAAGCTGTTGTTGTTAGTCCACTTTCTGTCTGTTATCCATCACAGGGTGGACAGCTCCGTTGTGCTGGAGCGGATTAGGTTGGTGGTTCCGATGAGAGTCCCCCAGGATTTGGATGGGGGGGCGATGGCGCCGCGCCGCCGGCCGGGCCTGCTGCAGCGCGTGTCCGCTCGTACGTGCCACGCTCGACACGCTCCCACCGCGCGCGCAATATCTTTGTTATACCTAATGCTCACTCAGTACGAGGACGCCGACCTGTTTGCTGATCGCTTTACTCAATTATGCCGTATTGCTAAGCAGTTCCTTGACATTTATAATTAATTATTATGTATTATGTATTATTTTAGTATTTTTATTACTTTCCATAATTTCGAATGTTCACAGTTTGATGACTTTTCTTGTTGGCATGTATTTTTTCTGTTCATATTATATTTAATAACTTATCGTGTAAGTGCTTTGGTGTGATTTAATGCTGTAAACTTACATTGTAATTAAATGAATAAATGAATAAATAAATAAATAAATACTAGGCTCGCTGGGGTGGTAAAGTAATTTCTTGTTGACTGTGCAGTCAATGCCCCAACTTAAGGACCAACTCCGCCATATACATACAGGGTGGAAAAAACGAACGCTACATGGATGGTAACTATCTTAAATATTACCTTTTATATTAGAAAACAAAAAATACTGTACTATCGTATTTTATTTAAAGTAGTTGCCGTCCATGTGGCGTTCCTTTTTTCCACCCTGTATAGAACTCTAGGTGTATAGAAAAGTGGATAGTTATATTAAGACAAACAAATCACAATACCCGTGTGGTTGCCGGGTTAGAATAGTGCCACTCCATATCTTCCCGTGGATGTCGTAAGAGACGGCTAAGGGAATAAAGGCGTATAGTACTGTTAGGCGATGGGCTTGCAACCTGTCACTAATACACTGGTAAACATCTTAGCCTAAAAGTGCAAAATGTGGTTACAGAATTATTAACAAGTTTTTAGAGTTGTTGGTAATTCTGTAGCTCTGCCTACCCCACTCTGGGAATAAAGGCGTGAGTTTATGTACGAGTATGTATGTATGTAAATCACAATACCGTAATGTTTAAGGCCAAGAAAAAAACACCTCAGTTTAAAATACTTTTACTTATACTAAAAACTGTGCCATCATCACCTCTATCGCTTTCATTACCTATATTAATAATGAATATCTCTGACTCATTGTCCAATATATTGTCTTTTACTCTATATTGCTCTTCAACTCTCAGAACATAGTCTGTGCATTTCTTCCAATTCTCTGTCTGCCTCTATGCTGATATTTCAAATCGCTCAGTAAGTGTTGACCTTTCATTTTGATTCGTTTTAAATACAAATCCATTTTTTGGCAGTATTTGCCTTAAAGTTTCTCGGCATTCCACAAATCTAATTGCTTCTCGGAGTTCTGTGAGTAATGTTCTCAGTGTAGGAACCTGTTATCTTACTGTGTAGAACTCCTTGATTTTGTTTCTGATAGCACAAATATCAAAATCGTGAAGGTTTGATACAGTCGTTTTACGAGCCCTTTTTTTACCTTTCTCAATTTCTTTAACTTTTCCAACTGCTGCTCTGATCACTTCGCTATTCTCTAAGTTAGCTGAAATAAACACGTAAAATGTGACACACATGTGTAATGTAAAAAAATAGTGTCGATCGGTAGGTACTTATTAATCAAAGTATCAAAACCAATTTGCTAAAGAACCTACCTGCAAATGCGATGATCGTATCTAAGTATTGCGTTTTCAGCTCAAATTCAGATTCAATTTTATTTTTCTCATGATGATACTTATTGATCATCGTGTGCAAGATTTCCCTCGCACTGCCTTTGAGTATTTTGGGCATTATAAAACGTTTTATTCATAAAATTCCGAACAAAAACAAACAGTGTCTATAGTAGGCCTACCTAACAACGGCGATTTTTGACGGAATAAAAATGTTGCTACAATTTAATTTAATTTACATGTATTGATGCATGCCGATCTGATTTATTATGGTTGCCAAAACGAGGTTTGCTTTACATTGCTTGTGACAAGTTACACCGGCCAGACTCTAGGTTTGGGATCTTAGTTTTTAGCCTAGGTACTCGTATACCCCGGTCCATAGAAATAGAATAGAGTTCCTTGTTCTTTTAATAATGGCGGTCCACCGCGGTATTTCGCATTGATTTCGCCAGTGTCAAGTGTTTAGAGTAAATCAGTAAATATAATAAATCAAAAGTACAAAGCCGTACATATTAATTCAATCGGCCATCTTCCCTCCCCGAAGGTTACTGGAAGACTCCTTGAGTTCCTTATTATGCTCTTACCACACGCATAAGCTTCACCACATTTTGCTTGCGCAGGCCGGTTTGTACACGGAACACGGAGCATTTTACCAACAGTTTTACCAACTACACAACTACACGCTCCGTGTGCCGTGTACAAACCGGTTTGCGCAGGCAAAACTGTCTTTGGTGAAGCTTGGGCGAGTGGTAAGGGCATTAGTAAAGGTGATATCAGACGGTTCACTCGAGTGAATGTTCATTCGAGCGAATGCTTCATTTTTTTTTCATTCCATGTTCATAGGGTTAAGCTGGAATGACGTAAAATGTATGGCGTCGAATGAATGATTCATTCGTAGTGGGAATGAATGATGCCGAATGAAAAATTCTAACACCGTTTTGATCAATTCACTAATGAATTCATTCGGCACTTTTCTTTCCATTGCGTTCAGACGTGTCACTTTGAGTGAAATATGCAAACTAAAATAAGAAAATGAACAAAAAATAAACCGTCTAATATCCCCTTTAGGCCCGACACGAATCTTCTTTGAAGCTCCTTTGTCGGTTTGGTCACAGTTTTGGTGTTGCCTTGGCAAAGGCCTGGAAGTAGATTTTTTAAAATTATGTTGGTAGTAGTAGAATCAAGAATGGTAGAAAAATAAGTTTTGTTATAGTGTCGTATTATTACGAAGCTGTGGCTGGCACTTGTGGAGAGAAAAAACATGAGATACCAGCTGTTTTTGTTCTCCTCAACCGAGTTCTTGTGAAATTAATATGGATCTAAATTGAATAGTGTCATTTCATCTTGATAGTGTCAATTTGTTTATCGAGTTTGATTATGTAATTTTCTTTGAAATTGGTGTAAAGTGTAAAGACTAAGGATTTGTCTCAAATCTCACGTTGTTATATGGACTGCGTTTTGCGATTACTACGTCTTATTTATGGTTTACGCGATGTGTTAAATTAGGCCATTAGGCGAGGCTAAACTAGACTGCTGCTTGTGTTTCTGGAAGACAATTAATCCGTAAGTAATTCAAATATTCATTACTATTACGAGTATTTATTTACAGTTGGTAGGTAGATGTGTATTGTGAAGGTGATGCAACTCGGTGGTTTCGAAATACGTCCACGTCGCTGTGTTTAATTTGAAGTCGTGCACTAATACCTTACTACGTACGTATTCATTATGTTTCCATTTGTAATAACTCTTTTGAGGTAAACTATTGTTTCAATTAGTGATATAGAGTACAGAGATACAAATTAATGACCCTGGCCATTTTGTACGTGCCAGATCGAAATCGCTCTGGGCTTTTATTTATATACCTACGAAGCTGAAATGTCATAAGGTCCTATCTTATTTGGATACTTGGAATTTCATTTCAGCTACCTGCCTGTTTGTTTTGTTGTACCCAACTTAATTCAACCCTCATTTAAAACTCAATTGAAAAAGAATGTCTTCATGTCTAAATACCAGAAGTTGGTAATTTTTCACATCCTGCATATGAAGTGTGAGTCAAAAGGTAATTCAAAAGTAACAAATCTAGATACATATTTTTACAAAGGGGGTTTAACAATAGCCTAGTTGGTTGCATTAACTAAACTAGCGAATACATATATATTATAAGCATGTATGCATGCAGCCAAACTATATAAATACATACATTAAATCAGACCTGTTTCCCAGAGGGGTACGCACAGACCAAGTCTTTCCACTTGCTACAAGTCATACATGCACATCGGTTTCAGATAGGTACTTAAGATTGGTAATTTTCCCGTATTTTCCAGCTAATCTATTTCACAAATTAAGATTTCAGATGAACAATGAACAACTCATTTAGTCTAGTTGGTTGTGACCCTGCATTATGAAGTTAGAGGTTCTGAGCTCCAGTCTAGGCAAGGGTGAAAAATTGGTTATTGAGTCTGAGTTTTGCTATGTATTATAATAAGCATGTGTTTCTGTAAGCATTGTTGAATACCTGTAGTACTAACCTTGACCTTACTTTGGGAGTAGGTCTGATATTTATTTGGATGATTCCATTATCGCGGGTGCAACATGTAGAATCATTATTCAAAGGGTAAAATTTCAACTTTTCTATTTAGTCATTCACAAATGTATTGTATAAATAGCTATAAAAAAGGCCTAAATTGCTATTGCGGGTGCAAAAAATTTGGCCCGTAATCTCTGATCAGGACACACAAGACAGAAGGCTCTTACCTCTCTCTCTCTCTCTCTCTCTCTCTCTCTCTCTCTCTCTCTCTCTCTCTCTCTCTCTCTCTCTCTCTCACCCGTTTATAACAATATATAAACATATTTTTTTAATGTTTCAAGGAATGGCCTTCTCTAATCAATAGGGATCAGAAATTTGGTATAATATGTACAGTATGATTACTCCCAGTTTGTCACTCAGGACATCTCGGTTTTAATTGTAAACGTTTGTGTTTTAATATAGAGTATATAAAATCATAGAATTTACTTGCATAAAATATTCAAACCTATTTAGTATAATTAATGAATAATAAAATAAAACATCAACCTAAGCATAGAAACTTCATTAATATTCTAAATATTCAATTAGACTAAATAAGTTAAGAAATAATAATAATAACAAGACTAGAATCAACTTTTATCACATATGTCTCAAAATCAAAGGAATTTGCTTCAAATGAAATAATCTGTAATTTACATTTACTAATTTAATTTTGTTGTTTTTATAAATACATACATCCTATCTCTCACAACGAATGTCGAGAATTGCCGAGTGCCTGAATACAATTAATCGTACTGTACCTAAAGTTCGCAAAAAATGGCAAAAGTTAGGCAAATATGGAGGCGACTTCTTAATTAAATTATTTAATAATATATGTCCCGGTATTCCGGGATTGCAGAAAACGATACAAGAAGTTAAAAATACACAAATGTTTATCTTACGGATAATTATGAGTATTTTTGTAAGCACATAACAAAAGTGATTAATGTAGTTATAGAGATGTAAAATGTATGTATGTCGTAGTCGCAGTGTGAATTGATGAAGTATTTCTTGATACTTAAATATTTGTTAAGTTCACGGTTTTTATTCTTAAATATGCATTGTGGAGGACTAGTTACTAGGTTACTAAAGTTAATAAAGCCTAATTTAGAAATCCCGTGAAAATATTTGAAAAAATAATTTGCGTCCGTAATAATATATCTTTCACGCCGCCCGACTTTAGGTAAATATAAATGAATAAATAAATAAATTTAACAGGGACAATCTCACACCACTTGACTAAGTCCCAAACTAAGCTCTAGGCTTGTACTATAGGTACAAGACAACGATATAAAAACGTATAGTGAAATATATACCTCAATACATAGAAAACATCCATGACCCAGGAATAAATATTCGCGATCATCACGCAAATATCTACCCTCACCGGGATTGGAACCCAGGACTGCTAGCTTTGTAGGCAGGGTCACTACAGCACATAGTCAAATATATATCGTACCGAATTTCCGATACCTGCTCTGATCTCTGCACAAATTATTATTATTAAACTATTGAAGAGACTGACTAGTAACTGCTAAATGTGGTCCGAATAGAGCTATATTTATACGCGGTTTTATATAAAACGTATAAAACCTCTCCAATTTTTGAAATGTAAGAAATAATTTATTTTAAAGAGGGCTAAACTGGGGTAGTTAAAAATTAAAAACCTACCACCTTCTACCAATAAATAGGTGTGCAAATTTAGGGGTAACTATGCTAATGTCATCAATGAAATCAGTGATTCCCAAAGTGGTCTATATCCTGTTCTATATAATATGATGATGACCTGCAAGGGGTCCATATGAGGGGAAAAAATTAATGGGGTCCACAATAGTAGATTTCGTTTAAGCAAGTTGTGAATTTAATTTTGGCTTTCCATTAATGGTATAGTCCATATTCATACAAAGATAGTTAGTATCTTATCTACTTACTTATGTAATACTTTCTGGTAAATCATCATCCTTATCCTGCTGTCCTTGCCCCGTATCAATTGGGGTGTGCTGAATACTTTCTTGTAAATATATACATAAATATTAAACACATATCTATGTATATAAATTAAGTTTAAATTTTCTCTGCATGTAAGTTTTTATTTTGTAAAAAATGATTTTCTACGCTAAATTTCAATAGTAGTCTGTGTATTTTTTTTCAATTTTTGCCGGCTACACCTCTAACTTTATCCATGCAAAGCACCTACCCAGAAGATTGTTTTCATGTGATAACGTAAATATTAGGTAAGGGAGGGGAGGGGGGAAGGGCACACAAACCCAAAAAACTAACCCAAAAATAACAGTTATATGAGCAAACTATAGCTAATTAATTAAATTAAAATACCAATTATCAATAATCACATATTTAAAAATACATTCATGTCATAGAAGACACACTAACTACTTGTTTGTTGCTGTTTTTTTTTACCTTTTTCTGTGTGTCTTGTGTGTGTAGTGAATAAATGTAGTTTTCTTTTTTCTATAAAAACACTTCTCAGCGAGCCAAGCATTAATTATATAATAATAATAATAATAATAACTTTATTGAGTAAATTAATGTTACAATGCTGCTTACTGTTCTAATTATATCAAAGTGTCTTAAGAAGTCACATTTTTACATAGTTTTTTTAAATAAAAATCATAATAAAAAAGAAAAAAAGAACACCTAATCGACTAACCAGTAGACCATATGTTCTTGCCATATGGTTCGCAAATGGTCAGCGCAGGTGCAACGTTGTTGACAGACAAGTAACAAATTATCGAGTAACCCCCTTACTTATAAACATGGAATAAGCTTGGTATAGTTTATCCCATGCTTTGTCCTTGTCTGTAATTGTGACATTTGCATCTGACAGAAAGTGACAAAGCATGACGTAAACTATTCCAAGCTTATTCCATGTTTATAAGTAAGAGTGTGAGTGTCTTCTGCTCCCCGTACTAGTATTAAACTGTATCACGGTGGAAACAGGATTCACCACCCTAATTATTACATCATTTCTGATCTTAGAACATACATAATAAAGTAAGAATGTGGTTAGAATTAAAGTGTCTCCAATCGAGTGGGTAGGCTGAGAAAAGATAACATTCCGTTATTAGCTGCAGTTTAAGCGTAAACATGTAGTATATGCAAAGTTGATACATGAATATTAACTTAACTTATCTAGATCTAGCAGTTAGTTTATTTATTTATCACAAATAGAACTGAAACTTATTAAGTACCAATTACCAAACACCTACATTCGTATGTACCTATTAATGTTCAGGGTTATTAGATTTATTACAGATGAAGTAACATAACAAATATAATTTTATTAACATATATTGTATGTAAGTATATTTATGTGTATGTAGTATAGGTGAATGTGTGTGTTATATAAATGTATGTATGTGTGTATGTGTATGCCATTTACTTATATTACTAGGTGTTCAGTGTTTTCATGGTTTAGCAGTTTAAGATATTCTTCAAGTTTCGTTTTACATGAATAAGAGGTAAGAGTCCTTAGATTTATAGATTTGCTAAGTTTATTATATATAACTGGTCCAAGTACCCCTTGCAAACCGTTTTGCAAACTTTGTTTTATGAGGTGGGGTGAAATAAACAATATTGTTTCTTCTCCGGGACGCTAAAAAGTCAGGGGAATTTCTGTGTTGATCAAGTACCAATTGTTTCACAAAAAGTTGCTTTACAGTTAACACAGAGGTTTCATTATACAAATTGATGTTGGATGCTGATAGTTTTTAAATGTCATTACTTTGAGTACTGCCCTTTGCGCTCTCTCGAGTTTTAGCATTGTCGTTTTTGATGCACCTCCCCAAACAGCAATGCAGTATGTAGTTATTGACTGACACAGCGCGTAGTAAATAGATATCAGTAGTTTTTTGTTGCAAACATATTGTCGCAGTGTTTTAAATATGTAGATCATTTTTCTGACTCTTCCTACAAGAGCACTAATATTTTCTTGCTAATTAAGGTTTTTATCTACCTTAATACCCAAATACCTGATAGATGGGACTTCAGTAATTATGTGACAGTCACAGTCTTCTAGCCTTTGACGGTTGAGTATTATTTCGTATGCTAAATGTTATTAACTTAGTTTTACTTAAGTTAAGTGTCAATAAGTTTTCGCTTAGCCATTCAGTGACAGAATTAAATCCTCTTTGTGCAATATTATTTACATCAGTCCATGAATTTCCATGAAACAAAAGTACAGTATCATCGGCAAAAGTCACTATTTGGGCATTATTGAGTATTATTCTACAGAGATCATCTATATAAACGAGAAAAAGCGTCGGTCAGAGTACACTGCCCTGGGGGACGCCATAATTAATATTCTCTTCGACACTGAGATGATCTCCCACCCTGACGGCTTGATTTCTGTTGTTGAGATAATCATGAATCAGTTGCAAGGGTAAACCCCGAACACCCTTGTGTTCTAATTTCTTTATCAAGATCGGGATTGAAACCGTATCAAATGCTTTTTTTAGGTCCAAAAATATACCTAGTGCTTTTTTATTTGTGTCCATTTTGTCAACAAGATAAGAAGTAAATTGTTGAACATTATCAGATGTCGATTTGCGTTCCCTGAATCCATGTTGGTTATTGCTTAAGAGGCCATGTTTTTCCAGATAGCATTTCAACCTTTTGTTGATAAGTTTTTCTAGTACCTTGGCTAGAGTAGGTAACAGTGAAATTGGTTGGTAGTTAGCAACACAGTAACACAGTCTCTATCCCCGGATTTGTAAACAGGTATTACTATTGACTTTTTTAGAGCATCTGGAAATCGACCACAACGAAAGCAATGGTTACAAATGATAGTGATAGGGAGAGTTAATGTATGGACTGCAAGTTTTAGAAAGTGAGAAGAGATATTATCCCAACCAGATGAATTACTTGTCTTTAGTGATAGAATCGTAGCCCTTATTTCTTGTTCATCTGTCGGTAATATTGACATAAAATTTAGGGGGACAGTTCCAGGACTGATGTGTCTTACTCGTTCAGCTTCAGATAGATTGGTTTCAACAATGATAGTGTCTGCCAGTTGTTTGCCTACATTGGTGAAGTAAGTGTTTGCGTAGTTAAGAGATTCTTGGGGTGTTGGTTTCAGTGCAAGGATATGTCTCTCATTATCTGTATTATCATTGAAATTACATATTTGTTTTATTATGGACCATTGTTTCCTTATATTATTATGATGTTCTTTGATCAAAGACCTCTGATAGGCTTGCTTAAGATTATTTAGCATACGGTTACATGTGTTTCTGTATCTTTTATATGTTATACGAGTAACACTATTATTTGGGTATTTCTTGAGTTTTTGATGGTCTCTGTCTCGGTTCCTTAAACATCGAATAACGCCTGATGTAATCCAGGGCTTTAGGTTACACTTTCTATGTGAGAATTTGTGTATTGTGGTGAATTTTTAAGAGTCCTATTAATAAGATACAGAAATTCATTGGTAGCACTGTTTATGTCAGAACCATCAAACAGTAAGATCCAGTCTATTTGGTTTAGTTCTTCTATCGCCGAATAATAATCAACCTTTTTATAAGTTTGTGATGGTTTCGTTTTTTGTACATTGAATTTAGATATACAGGGTGTCCAGTAAATAATGGATAACCTTCTACCCATCCATGGGGCACCTCAGGCTGGTCCCTAAAAAGGACTTACAGGTTTAGTAAAAGTTGCATGGTTTTCGAGATAATCGAACTTTTCTATTTTCTTAATAATTAGCACCTTGCTTCACTGTAATGACCGCCAAGGCCACAAATAAAGAGATTTTGTCTTTCTGTTTGCTGTTAAATATTCTTTAATAGTGATGCTAACGGATGTGTCTTAGAGCATTATGGTAGCGACACTAATTTCTTGTTAAACATATCTTAATTTATAACATCACATTTAGCTTTAAAGTTTGCAACAACTTTGACTGCTTGTGGTGAAAAAAAATTGTATGAAGACCAGAGTGGCCAATATGTTGAAAAATAGTGTATCTAATACTGATTCTAAACTGGTATAACACATGGTGTTTACGTCTTTACAGATAAAGTTATTGCTGTTAGTATTCACTAAGAGCGAATTTTACCAAAACACCAAGTTATCGATAAGTAACTCTTTACTTGATTGGGTTAGTCATATCATAAAAAACGCTTCTCTTGTGAAAACCAACGTCTAATTACTGCAAAATAATGAATCACAGAATACTTGAAACCTACATCAACAATAATATTTGTAAATAAAAACCGAATCTGTTTATTAAAAACAATACTGTTTAGGTACTATAACAAGTGTTCGAACTGCCTTCCCTCAACTCTGATACAAGCTCTGCACCTTTTAATAAAATTTCTTTTTAACATTCGGGTGTACTGTCGTTCGGTAATTTCTTGAACAGCCGTTTGAATATTTTGACGCAGTTCTTGGACAGAGTTAATTGGTTTGGAGTAAACTTTTTCTTTTAAGCAACCCCAAAAAAAAAACCAGCGGGTTCAGGTCCGGAGAGCGTGGAGCCCATACTATAGGACCGGCACGGCCGATCCATCTATTAGGAAAAGTTTCATTTTGGTAATTTCGAACTTGAACCGCGAAATGAGCAGGGCAACCATCATTTTGCAGCCACATCGTTGTTCTTACGTTTAAGGGCACATCTTCCAATAAAATGGGAAGTTCGTTTTCAAGGAACTCCAAATATCTGGCTCCATTCAAAGTCTGGGATAGCTCAAAAGGACCAATTATTTTCCCGTTTAAGATCCCCGACCACAAATTAATTTTAAATTGATATTGGGAGTGATCCTCTCGCATTAAATGTGGATTCTCTCCTTTTAATTGCCAGCTATGGTAGTTATGCATGTTGAAGAAACCATCTCTTTGGCAGGTTGATTCGTCACTCCACAGAATTTTATCGAAAAACATTGGATCTTCTTCCATTTTTCTTAACATGATACGACAAAATTCTACTCTAGGAGCCCTAGGCTCCAGAGTTTGCACCCTTGTGATATGGAATGGGTATTGTTGGTGTCTTTTTAAAATGTTGTGAACGGTCGACTTTGTAACTTCTTGATATAGCTCGTGTAGAAGTTGAGCGATCTGTTTCCAGTTCAGCGAGCACAAGTTCCTCAATGCTCGTATCTCGAGGTCTGCCTTCGCCATTACCACCCACACTTTGACCAGGCATTCTCCCTTCACAAAAAGCATTGTGGACTCTTACAAAAACTCGGTAATCGGGATGACGAGTATTCGGATATCTGCTTGCGTACAATGCAGCAGCTGCATTGGCATTGCCTTTGCATTCTCCATAAATATAATGCATATTAGCATACTCACGGGGTTCGTATTGATGCCTAGGCATGTCGTTATATCCTTTTCGAAGTCCAGGGCAAAGCTAACTAGGTCGTCGCAAACAAAATCCAAATAGTTACCCAAAATATGGTTCTTCGTGGAATCAAAACTGTACTTGATAAATGTCAAAAGAAAACATCAAAACGGATAAAAAATTCATAGCCCAAAATACACATTAGGTAATAAAATTGTAAAAAAGTATGTATTACTCAGCAGAGAAAGGAGAGATTGTAAGCAAAGTATGTACTTAGTTAACATCCTAAATATTATTTAAAACTAATAAAAGAATTGCATTAAAAGTTGAATAAATGTAAGTACCAAATAAGTAGTCGCATTTCACATTCGTTATATCTGGTTTTCACTTGCTGTCACTAAACAAACATGTCGTAGACACGTTTTATTTACCAAAACACCAAGTTTCTCAACTCTTTCTTGAGGTGTACTGCCTTTTCGCAAAACTTTTTTTGGCCGAATTTCATTTGCCAACCAACGTTTCGCCGACAATTCACTTTGACAACTAACGATTACCAAAATTTTATATGACAACTTTTTAATTCGCAGAATTATTATAAAGCGTATTATTATAACGCCTTTACACTTTTGGCAGACTCATCATTTGTCAAATCTTTCACTTGGCTTAACAACTCTTGGACGAATAACGTTTAGTTGATGCAACATTTCCCTTTTCATACATTTGGCAAGATAAAAATAAGTAAAGTCTCATATGTAACAGAGTCCAGTTAGGTGCGACGACGAGCGAAGCGAGGAGGAGCGTGTTAGGTTGACCGTGAGCTAACCGAAGCCGACTTTTTATTGTAATAAAAAACAAATAAAACTTAAGTCTTCAACCAAATGAATATTATGCCAACTAAAACATTATACAACATGAAAGTAGGCATTTTGAAAAATAACATTATAAAAAACAGACCACATTTTGAGTTGGTAACAGTTAAGTTGGCAAATAAAACAAATACATTTGATAAGTTGGGAAATGAACGTTTGGCGAAATAAATTTACGCGAAACGTGAGTTGGGAAGTGATAATCGGCCATACAATTTTCTGCGATAAATAAGAGAACCCTTTCTTGATTACAACTAAGTTTCTCAACTCTTTCTTGAAACAGATTCTGGTTTTTATTTAAAAATATTATTGTTGATGTAGGTTTCAAGTATTCTGTGATTCATTATTTTGCAGTAATTAGACGTTGGTTTTCATAAGAGAAGCGTTTTTTATGATATGACTAACCCAATCAAGTAAAGAGTTACTTATCGATAACTTGGTGTTTTGGTAAAATTCGCTCTTAGTGAATACTAACAGCAATAACTTTATCTGTAAAGACGTAAACACCATGTGTTATACCAGTTTGGAATCAGTATTTTTCAACATATTGGCCACTCTGTTCTTCATACAATTTTTTTTCACCACAAGCAGTCAAAGTTGTTGCAAACTTTAAAGCTAAATGTGATGTTATAAATTAAGATATGTTTAACAAGAAATTAGTGTCGCTACCATAATGCTCTAAGACACATCCGTTAGCATCACTATTAAAGAATATTTAACAGCAAACAGAACGACAAAATCTCTTTATTTGTGGCCTTGGCGGTCATTACAGTGAAGCAAGGTGCTAATTATTAAGAAAATAGAAAAGTTCGATTATCTCGAAAACCATGCAACTTTTACTAAACCTGTAAGTCCTTTTTCGGGACCAGCCTGAGGTGCCCCATAGATGGGTAGAAGGTTATCCATTATTTACTGGACACCCTGTAGATATCATTACTGGTGAGTGATCGGTAATTGAAGAATCACATACTATTGTCATACTAGGCTGTTTAGTTTTGATCATGCAATGGTCCAGACAATTATAACCTCTGGTTGGGAGTTTATGAGAAGGTAACAGACCGTGCAGAGCCAACATGCCTAGATAGTCAGAAGACATATTGTCTTCATTACTCTCAATTATATTTATGTTCATATCACCTAAAAGTACAATACTCTTATATCTTTTTAGTCTGCAGAGTATTTTATCTAGAGATGTTAGGAAGTTATCAGGTCGTCTATAGGAGGGAGGTCGATATAAAGATACAATGGCATAGTCCATTCCAAGAGTTGTGACTAGGCAGTTCGCATCCTTTATGTCAACAGGTTCGATAGTTTTGAATGGTAGGTCATTTTTGACTTATATTACTACACCGTAATTTTGATTAAAGTTGCATTTTGTTGCAACAGCTCGATAATTAGATAAAAATGGTAGTTCTCTGTCATTACTGAGCCAACATTCCGTCAAAACAATGGCATCAATTGTATATCTAATCTTTTCAAGAGGACCTCATCAAAGTTTCGATTCTAGTAGTACTAGTAGTTTCGAACATATATTTGCAGCATTCGGGTTCTTCTCGAGGTAAGTGGGAGTTTAACTCCTCGTTTGCGCAATTTATATTTGTATTGCGACCTCATCTTCTGTGGGCACATGATCTGTGCTCCAGTAAAAATATCTTATATTTACCTTAGAAATACAATTTAGATAACTAGCCGACAGCTATTATATTGTCATGTATAATTTATTTGTTAACAAATTATCTAAAATTTTATTGATTAAATTAGTATACTAATGAGACTATTTACCTTTTAAACTACCTGTGATTAATGTAAATAATTTGAGTGGTGAGTTTTCTAACACACCTAGTCTACAAAGAAGGGTCGTGCACGAAATGCTGTATTAATTGTATTCTAGGTGATAAGCAATATGGTTGAATGCTAAAAATACTCTTAATTAGGTACCTAATAAATATGTATAATGTATTGATATTGTTGGTTTCCATGTTTTGTTTGTTTGAATGACATTTGTTCATTATGACTTAGAAAACATATCACAGATATTTAAAAAAACCGGGCAAGAGCATGTCGGACCATGCTCAGTGTAGCGTTTCGAAAACTATCTCAAAAAACCACATGTATGAACTAATTTTCTATTTAAAGTTATTTGTTTGTCTTTGATGATTTTTAGTAGGTATATAAACACTCCTGTATGTCAGGGACTAATTAAGTCAAGTTAGTCGTGATAGATTTTCCTTTTAAATTCGTTATATGCGCGTTCATTAAAGATATTGTTCAGATTTTTGTTCAAGGAGGGGACGGACACTTGATTCTAACAAAAATTAAAAGAAAGAAAGAAAAATACATGGATTTTCAGCCAGCTCCGATTGTAACAGACGGACGGTACGCTAAACGAATACCTTACCTAAACATATTTATAGTAGAAATACCTACTTAGGCAGTATACAGCATCGACAATTTGGCACAAATTAACATAACACAAAAGAAAGATACAGAAAACTAAACTATAATTTACAAAGTGCTGGTGACTAATACTGGGGTGTCCCAGAAGTAAAGAGACAAATTAGGTTAGAAATATTTAATATAAGGAATGCAATATAATCAAGGTTTATTGGTTCGTAATAAATCTTGTATTGTTAAGATCAAATAACTATATCTAATTGGTGAATACTTCAACTTTGTTACCATTTTTTTGAAGGTTATTTGCTGTCTGTCTCATCACAGCTGTTCTAGATCTCAAAGCTACAGTTTTAGCCAATCTAGTACACCGACAGTTAAATGCAGTGAAAGATTTGGGTCCACTTGCTTTTTAACATAATGATCATACCTATCTACCTCAACTTAAAACAGTAATATATCCCTTGCCAGGAATACAACATGTGTCAACAGAAGGCAGGTCTCATCATTAAGAATGAGAACTTTCTATGTTTTTTTGTAAACTTTATGACAATCTGTTTAAGCGAGCTCCTCCTGCTCTTTTATATACTCCGAATATTTAACAAATAATTTAAAGGCTGAATCATTAACCCTCATCCTGACCACAACAGATCTTGATATCTTAAATTTTATTGCTGTAACTCTAACAGATGTCAATGGAACTTGCTCAAAAATGTTTTTTACCATATTTATGTTTTGAACAGTCGAAACTGTACGCTGTCACCCAGTAATATATTGAAAATGTCGGTTTTCTTTACATAAAACATATTTATTTTTTTGTTATTACTTGTTCTTCTAGCTTCCTCTTCAATAAAATGTTGTATCGAGTGCGTTTTGCCTTGACATTGATAGTACTGAAAAACTCTTTTCTCAATTAGTTCTTGTTCCACTCTCTTTATAATTGAAAACAAGCAGAGAAGTACGCGACTCCCGGCTAATTTGAAAGATTTAACATCGACTGTCGACATGACAGTTGGTTTAAACTTTTTTGGATGTTTTCTCTTTGACCAATTTTCTCTATTAAAATTGTCTCTTTACTTCTGGGACACCCTTTATGTATATTCATGCCAAATTACAGTTTTCTAGCCCTAAGGGTCTCTGAGCTAGGCTGCTGACAGACCGACGGGCACACATGGCAAAACTATAAGGGTTCGTAGCTTGACTACGGAACCCTAAAAAGTCTTTCCAAAAACCTTTGCCATTTGATCATTGTAAGTAGGGAGGTTACCTTTATTTAATTAATTATTTTAAATAACAACAACAAGCAAAGCAAATATTGATTAACCAAGTCGGGCCATAAGTTCTGTTATAGTAGGATATCCGAATAGGAGACGACCTTCACCGGGCGGGCAATAAACATTCGATAAAAAGTATTTTATACCTATAAAATTTAATATACTAAGTAGTAAATGACGATTTTTTTTGTATTGAAATTTTTTGGACAACCTATTCGCTATACGTTACTTAGCATAATATATTAAATTTGATATAAAATACTTTTATCGAATAAACAGCTAGGTGAAGGTCGTCTCCAATTTTAAAACTAAAAGTCTTATCAATATGCCACGCAAATTTGAACTCTCTACAAGAACTCTTACAAAAGTTGTGGCCGTTATCAGTATCATCGGCGTGCGTGATTTGAACTATTATTTTGTAGTCTCAAAATGGGCATAGGTACTTCAAGCTCTTACGATGTATTGGTATCTACTAATTGCAATAGTTTACAATACATTATTTTAATATTAAATAAATTAAAGTTTTTTGATTAATATAATATCTACAAATTAAAGGTTTATGAAAAACTCCTATACTTTATTTTTAAATTGTAATAAATCTCAGTAACAGAACTTATGACCCGACTAGGTATATACTTTTTGTTCACTTAACGGGCATACAAAATACCTCAAATCTTAGCGAGATCTACCATTTAATAATAGAAGCTTGTCCCAGAAAAAAAATAAGCGTACGGCCATACGGCTAACAAAATTAAATTAAGATAATATACCTATATATAGGCCCTGCTCATAATAAAATAAAATAAAATATATTTATTTTATTTTATTTTATTATGATTTATGAGCAGGGCCCGTAGGTACTTTATATGCACTGACGCATAAATGACGTCACGCTACATAGAGTATGCTTTCTAATGGTTTTATTGTAATTATTAGTAGTTTAGTCGTCAATAATTTAGGGCTGTATTAATAATAAACTCATCTTGGTTGAGATGCCCGTCACAAGATATGTTAAAGTAAACGTCAAGCCATAGAAAACTGTAATTTTTGACGCATCTCGAGGCGAGCATTAGAGTTGAGATCAGTTTATTAATACGGCCCTTAATCATGTACAACTGAGTCGAGTAATCTATTGACGCGTAGAAAAATAAACACCTCCTTGATACATAAAACAGAAATGAAACTACTCCTGATGCTATCATAAAATTTGTAAGATCCAGGTTAAACTCCTTTTGTGATAAATTTCCTTCTTCTCTTTCAATATGTTTAGTTGTTTTTTTGATGTTGTATTTTGATCACAATAAGTACAATAATCGTTTTTGTCGCAAATGTAAACAATAACTAAGACACTATTTAAATCTAAGTACCATAAGTATTAATTATTTAATAAACTAACAATCTGTTCTTTATTTTAGTGACAGTAAGATAAAAGTCAGTTAAACGGAATGTACTGATTATTTCATCGATGCCGGTTAACTAAAGAGGTTGACCAATAATTACGACGAAATACTACTTGGAAGAGATATATTATCAGCTCTGAAAGTAGGTGTCGCCGTTATATCGGGGGCTTTTAACCCCCCAAAAGCTTAATATCTAAAATGGCTGAACCGATTTTGATAAAACATATTTAAAAACCACCGCCAAAAAACCTGCTTTCAAATATAAAAACTGCATCCAAATCAGTTCATCCGTTTAAGAGCTACGGTGCCACAGACCGACACACACACTTACACTTCAAACTTATAACACCCCTCTTTTTTGCATCGGGGGTTAAAAACTAACAAGACACTAACTCAGAGCAGCCACGAGAGAGATATTCACGCGTCAGAGTGCATCTCACTTGTACTTATGCGCTTGAATAATGCTCTCGCGCTTCCTCGCATAGCGGAACTTTTAACGAGTCTGGGGGGATGTTTGGCCCGTCAGATTTGTCTGGCTCATTGGGAAATATTTTTAAATATTAAATATAAAATTCAGCTTTCCTAAAACGAAGTAAGTTGCCGCATTTTTTTACAAAAGTTATAGCCCACAGGAAGTCCCTGGCAACTGTATGTGTTTGTCTATAACAATATCATATAATAATATAAAATATGTAAAAACTAGCCTTCCAACTTTGACGTAAGTTGGCATGATTTTTTTCCACCCTATTAATAGATTTTATTCTCATCTGGGTGAATTGCAAAAATATTGTACATATTCGTAGTTATGGGCTCAATTTAAAAAATCCTTAATAATCCTTAACTTTTTCCTTTGTGTAACGAAGATTAGTCATATAATACGGATAACTTTCGTTACACAAACCAAAAACAATGGAAGAAAGTTAACGTTGTCTGAATTAAGCCCTTAACTATGTACAATATTTTTGCAATTCACCCATCTACAATTAAAATAAAAAACTACAAGCGCGTTTTCTTTGTGGGTCAAGCTTTATTTATATATTGGATTGGTTTATAATTTCGGTCTTTAATACTTAAAAATACAAAAAACGCAATTATTTTTGTCAATAAATTAAAATGTATGATTGCAACTATATTGCCGTTAACCACTAAAGGGTTAACTACGTAAAAGGGATTTGAAACTCACCCATGAGCTATTGAAGAGTTCATTGAAGACTATTGTCATAGGAGTTGCATAATTATGCAAACATTTCAAGACTATCCGACTGTTTAAAGTAGATTAAAATCCAATTTATAGATTTTATTTCATTGTTTGTTAGTTAGTTACGAATGAAAATATAAGTGTATTAAACATTCATAACAACGTACTTCGCTATTTAAAAAAACATAATATTAGGGCCCGGAGACATTTGTGCAAGGGAACGTTGTACAGAGGGGTAGCCGCGGAGCGGGGGTCTATGTTAGGTTGGCAGTAGTACGAGACGGCAGGCTCGCAATTGTATCGATCGGCCGGTGCTGGCAGCCCGTCTTCGCATCTTGACACCTTCTATTACTTTCAACCTATTTTAAACTTTAATCTGAAGCACTCATCAGTTATTTTAATGTTTGGTTGCAGTAAGTACTATTTAATCATTTGTTCTTAATTTAAAATTGTGCGAATACATTAGTATTTAACACATTTTTTGACACGAAGCTCAATTAAGCTTGAATAATCTGAAAAAATGCCTGTCAAAACATGCAGAAAAGCGTTATATGAAGTACCTAACCAGTAACCACTTCAATACGTGTATTAATTACAGCCGCCAATCCTTGCTAAATATTATCAATGCGTAAAATGTGAATCAAGAATACCATATCATATTGATATTTTGTACTGTATTACGATACATTCCGAAATAATAAATTAATTTAAAGATAGTTGAATACTTACTCGGAAGTTGTTCGAAAAAATGTTCTTTAACCGTTAGGTTGAGAATTTATGTATAGCCTGCTACGTAATAAATCTCCTGACTAAGTTTCGGATTTTTAGTGGTATTGATTTCTTATTCAACTTATACAACGGGTTACACTTATGTCACAACAATTATTAGTAAACAATGAAGCGTGTTTGGTATTTTTTTATAAATTTTACTCTGATTATATCAATAATGACAACAATGAATTTCAAATTGCCATTGGCCCATAAACCTACGGTTCCCTATTGTATGGCATAAAATTATTTGTCATATTATTGTTACGCATAATTGCTTTTAGCCAAATTAGTGATGGGCATACTCATCTTTACGCATAAAATTTAAAAGCATAAATACAGAAAGCATATTCGTCATAAAGACTAACGTCAAATAGCATAAATACGAAAAGTCATAATAATAAATTGGTTCCCTATTGGATGGCATAAAATTATTTGTCATATTATTGTTACGCTTAATTGCTTTTAGCCGAATTAGCGATGGGCATACTCATCTTTACGCATAATTTTTTACGCATAAAATTTAAAAGCATAAAAGAAAGCATATTCGTCATGAAGACTAACGTCAAATAGCATAAATACGAAAAGTCATAATAATAAATTAGCATCATTACAAAGCGCATAACAGTATTTGTCCTAAAAAATAGTCATGGGCAAATGGCAAGTTTTGTGTTAATATATATTTAGGAAGTAAGGCGAGGTCGACGGAGGTCCGCTTCGCGGACCTTCTATTTTTGCGTTGCTTGGGCGCTTCGCGCCTGGATATCATACTAACCTAACCTAACCTAATGTACCTAACGTGATCTAACGTAACCTCATATTTTGTTGTTCATTTTGTAGGTTCATTCATTTAGGGAACTAAAATTATGGGTAATAATGACATATCATCATCATCATCATGTCAGCCGAAAGACGTCCACTGCTGGACATAGGCCTCCCCCAAGGCTCTCCACTCAGACCGGTCTTGTGCTTTTCGCATCCACTGCGTTCCCGCGATCTTCATGAGGTCGTCACTCCATCTTGTTGGAGGCCTACCTACAGCTCGTCTCCCGATCCGCGGACGCCACTCAAGAACCTTCTGACCCCATCGGCCATCAGTCCTGCGAGCAATGTGCCCCGCCCACTGCCACTTAAGTTTAGCTATTCTTCGGGCTATGTCGTATACATGACAATGGTAATGGTAATGGTAATGACATATATAACAAATAATTAATAGCCCAAACAATAATATGCATAATGTGTATTAGTCTAATAGAAATTAGTCCAACTGAAATTATTCTAAAAGCTTAATATGCTAAAAAAGTAGTAGGCCAAAGTATTGCTATGCGACAATACTATTATGCCAATACAAATTATGCCAAATGAATTATGCGAAACAATAATAGTCTAAAAAAAATTATGCGATTGAAGGGGATCCCTAAACCTACACATCAAATTGTCTCATTTTTAACATGAACGTCAGTCGAAGTCATAATGACTGACCTAAAACGTGACATTCCCGAAATGCTTAAATATTGAAATGTATATTTCTTCATACGGAATCATAGATAAGAACGTCAAAATTTCAAAATAGGTAACTTAAGTCGAAAACACCGGAATGACAGCATCACACAGTTTAAAAATGCCTAATTTCGTTTTCACTTGCTTTTATTAACCGACTTCAAAAAAGGAGGTACTCAGATTGGCCCGTATGTTTGCATGTATGTATGTATGTTTGTCCGAGATTGTTATGAGTTTGGCTAAACCGATAGCGATGCGGTTTTCAGAAAAGTATTTGTTACATTCTGGAAAAGGTTGATTGTTTAAATATGACTATGACTTTACCGCAGCGTTGCTTGCGGCGAGCTTGAAATGTGTTAGTTTTATATCAACTAAGAAGTGGAACTGCATTAAGTATTATAATTTCTAAAATGTATAAAATAGTGGTCCTTAACAATTTATCAAAAAACCGTAATAAGCGGACCATTTTTAGCGTACCGGAACAACAATTTACTAAATGTACTACAACGTTTTTATTGTACTGGCTCCACCTTTTCCGGTGTAGCGTACTTTCGGTTCAAATTTCGGAATGACGACAGGCAGATCCGTATTCTGCAGGGTCAAAACCCTCTAATAACTTTGTCACCCCAACTGTAACATGATTTGCCGCTTGCGTGGTTTAGAGACGCGATTTCCAGTTTTGGGCCTAGTCTAGTATGTTTGTGTGTATATTTGCGATTATCTCGCGATTGACTGAACCGATTTTGATGCGGTATTCAGAAGTTACATTCTCGAGAAGGTTTTGGTTTGCAACAAATTTTGGTATACATTTCATGAAGTGGAACTGATGGTGAAAACCGCAGATGGCCACCGGAACTCCTCACCGCTACCTATTTCAAATGTGGCGATAAGATATCTCGATTAAGATAGTTGAGCGACTATAACGAAGAACATTTAAATATGACAATGACTTTCCCGCGGCGTTGCGTTGCGTTGAAATGTCTTAAAGTTTCATATCATCTAAGAAGTGGGACTACATAACAGCATTAACAGCTTATTATATTTAATCACTAAAAAGTAATAAAACAAATGTTTTGAAAAACGAAAAAACACCGTTAAAATCGCAAAAATAACTTCTTTTAAAATGAGAAGTCAGTCCGACTCACAATATATTTAACCAAAAGCCGACTAAATTTGGACTGACCTAGTGCTACCTGCCATTTTAAAAGATTTTTTTTGCGTTTTAAATGGCGGTTTTTTGTTTTTTTATTACAACATAATTATTTTTTAGTTTGGGAGTAGGTATAATGCTCCAAGCATAGGGGACAATCGAACACGTCGTGATTGAAACATCTAAATTTTAATCCAAAACTACAATGGGTACCTAGTCGGCTAATAAGTTTCAAATCACGCACGACGATGATACTGATAACGGCCACAACTTTTGTAAGAGTTCTTGTAGAGAGTTCAAATTGGCGTGACATATTGAACAGACTTGTAGCTTGGAATTCTGAAACAAATGTTTTCCAAGCCACTAAAGATCTGCTTGTACACCGGTCAATCTTGATGTCTCATTAAATCGACTTTACGATTCACATGATTTTGCAGAAATACGAGAACACCAAATCTCTTGCTTCATAAGTTGGAATTAAGTCATGTTGAGAAATATAATTGGCTAAGTAAAGTTTTTGGAAGATATGTATATTATATTTTTTTTCGATAGTCGTCATCCTAATGATCAAGAAACTGCGACTCTTTTATTTTTATTTCCTCTAATATTTTAGAAATATTTTTTTTACTTATGAAGTTGACATTTGTACACTTTAATGACTGACTAGCTTGTTGCTTTCGTACTTAATGAAAAAGAAAAAAAAACGCTTCTACATCTGTCATTGTCAAATCAAATCAAAGTAAACAAACGATTCAATTCAACGGCTCTTTTCTGTTTGCTTGAGTTTCATGTGACCAGTGGTTTTAGAAATATTTTTAACGATCACAGAACGAACTCCGGACTTTCATTTTGCCGCTTTGTAGAGCAACCTTTGCACGATATTTGGTCTACAATTTATTTTCGACCCCTTTGGCACTTCTTCTTGGACACCGATTTTGTTCCTTTCACGACGACTCTTGCTCTGCTTTTTGATAGCCAAGAGAGCCCCTTTGAATTGTACAATCCACGCAATGAATTCGGCAAACCCACACGGACTTTGGAAATGGAGTATTACAAAGATTTACTTGAATTTACTTATTTGAATTGAACCGTTTGTTTACTTTGATTTGACTTGACGTTGACAGATATAGAAGTGACAGTTTTTTTTTTCTATTTCATTAAGTACGAAGGCAACAAGCTTGTCGGTCATTGAAGTTTACAAATGTCAACTTCATAACTAAAAAAAATATTTCTAAAATATCAGAGGAAATAAAAATAAAAGAGCAGCACTTTCTTGATCCTTAGGATGACGACTATCGAAAAAAAATATAATCTACAACTCTTCCAAAAACTTTACTTAGCCAATTTTGGTCTCTAAACATACAAAGAAATAGCAAGTTTTATAATATTATCCAAAAAAAGTACTTTGATGAATAAAGACTAACTTTAAAGCGTTTTCAAAAAGTGAAATTCACAGAAAAATCTCGCGTAATTTTATCTATGCCGGCTAACAAGAATGATTATTTTTTTCTGCAAAATGTACATTCATTAAGCTTTTAATTTTAATTCATATTAAAATTAAAAAATAAGTTACTTTTATCTGATTCAACCTTAGTAACAGAACCTAGTAACCATCTAGGGCAGTAAGTAATTGATCCGAGAATGAGAGAAACGTTTCAATATAGTCCTGCTATTTTAAACGTCCACCCGTGATAAGTTTTTTATTTTTATTGTGATGCTATAAGATAACATACAAGACTTCATCTGCGAGGCCAGTACTAAAGAAGATAGTAAAGTAATGATCATACTCGTACATGAAGGTTAACTTAACAAAACATTTAAAATTTTGGTGTTTTGAGATGAAGGTGTAATGTTTAGCCATTTTTAAAATCAGCCATATTAAGAACCCGATGCTATGAGATTTTTTTAGGTATCCTTAGGTGTTTTGATACTTAGTCCTTTTGAGATCTAGGATTATTGTTAAATTAATAAAAACGCCTTCGCATTGCTTTTGAGTATGAGTATAAAAAAATGTTATAGTTGGCCTTAAACAAGGTCGGTAGGATGTTACCTTGCAAATGTTTGGTGAACTTTATTTTACTAAGCGCTGATGCGAGACCGTTCGATGCGTTTATTATTTAGTGGGGGCTGTTTTGAGGGGTCGACATTCTCGACACAGGGTCGTTGAACCACTGGGGTTCCAGAGCAGTCCCATGTGTAGCCGGTCGCGGGCACACTAGGTCGGTCATTGACTCATAATGGCGTATTGCACCCCGACTAGTTTTAGGGTTGATCCTAGTCACATAGTATGTAGAATGTGAGTTTAATGTTTTTAGGTCTCTTTACAGGTGGATATTTATTTCACCATAGCTACTTAACGCCTGAAAAAAACAAAGGAGGTTTTTTGATTTTTAAGACATTTAGGGTAGAAGTAGATACTGTTAATGGCAACTGTACCATCTTTGGCTACTTAAGGTTGAAATAAGTTCCACAAATACTGTAAATTTAGAAATGATATGCACAAATAGTACGACGAACAAACGACTAAAGATTATTATAAAGATAAAATATAATAATATTTTTGTAATTTCATAATACTTTTCAATTTAGTTAAAATTTAGAATGGCCAAAAATGGTGTGAAGATTGCCAAAAACCGGTACTTCTACCCTTTTTTTAGGGTTCAGTACAAAATTTAAAAATGGAGCCCTGTTTTATACCACGCTTGTAGTTGCTTAACTTTTGGTAGGTTGTATTTGTTTCAAATAATAATCTAAACTCCATAATTACGACTTCCAAAGTAGCAACTACGAGCGTATTCTAAAACAGAATGAATGACCTCTTAAACCATCGTGTTGATAAAATCAGTTTTGTCACATATTTGTAGCAGTTTTATTTGAGATTCCTATTTAGTCGTGAACTATGAAAGTTAGACTACAATTTAAGATTAAAATAGCACCAAAATAAGAAGCCATTATAAAAATACAATCCGTATTAAAGTGCAAAAAAAAACTTTTTTTCTTATTCATATTTTTATGAAGTAAAAAAAAAATGTATGAGGACCCCTCTGGGGATTTGATTTAGTGTTCATTTAATAATTTCATATGATAGGATTTATAATAACTCGTATTCTGTGAAAATTTCAACTGGTTACTTATTACGATTAAAAAGATATCGCCTTGTAAACTTACTCCATCATATAAGGGCGCGTACCGCTGCGAAGCGATGACATCACTACAGCAAGATGGCGCCCGCCCGTGCCCTTTCATATTATTGATCAAAATTTTAAACGTTCGTAGAATCAAAACTACTGGGTCTATTTAAACGAAACAAGAGTAGTATGTTTGTTTATTTATAATTATAAGCTATACTTTTACACAAGCGATTTGGCGTACCTACTGACATTCTTCATTCATTTTTATATTTTCCTTTATTAAGGCCTAGTTTAATTTAACAACCAAAGATATTGGGACTAGGAAAAATATATAGTAAAGCTTAAAATATAAATTCAGAACCAAAATTGATGAAAAATAATAATTGTGTGCGTTAAGGTTTACAACCCCTGCAGTACTAAGTCGTTTGACTAAAGTCTGTTCCTATAGTAATTTTGAAGGTGCTTCTCCACCGGAGACACGAACAGAGAATTGGATTTGAGTATTTATGTATGTATGTATGTAATCACTTTATTGTACAAACAAGATATAACAATTATAAAATAGACAAAAATATAACAGGGATGTACAAAGGCGAACTTATCCCTTTAAGGGATCTCTTCCAGTTAACATTTACCTATTTACCTATTTTATTTATTTTTTCTAGGTCAGCGTGTACCACTTTCGACCTCGTTGTCACTTAACATAGATGAGACTGAGGTCAAACGCAAACCGATTATTGATTAAAAAAAAACAATTGCAATGTTTTTTTTACGAATCCGTGGTGGTAGTTTTCAGGATTACCTAAGTGATGATGGACATACTTAAGTATGTTGCGAGAAATATCTCTTACGATGTATAAGTCGATCAAAGGCTAGCATCCACTAGCTTGACGAATCCAATGGAATTAAATTGTTATAATTTACCTAATAAAGGTAAGCATTATTTTTTCCTCTTCATCCTATTTGGTTTTGCTTAGTGTGATTTTAAGTGATTTTTTGCGCTGACGCGTTTCGTCTGTACCTGCCAGGATCCCGGCGTCGCACGCTGAGTTCAGTCTAATTTATAACGTATACCTCCATAATAAACGAAACTTATGAACAAATGATTTTCTTTAAACTAGCAAACAAATAAACCCCGTAATAGGTCCCTAGCAGACGCTCTTTACTTTTCTGAGATCCAAGTCAATATTTTTTTATCAGAAAATACAGTCCGTAAATCGCGTTGAACAGGCGACGTTTTGCAATGGCAGACCAGCCAGCCAATTCGTTGAGTCGGTCTACTATGCCTATGGTGAAATAGACGCCACATTATTGTTCTACCAAATAGTTGTAAACTAAAGGGAAGGCACTCAGAGGCCGCGACAACCACGTGGCGCGATGCCAACGCAGAGAAAAATTCCGCGCCCCACGGACCCTGAGTAGGCGGCGCGCTTACGAAACCGTCACACAAGACTCGCACCTTGATAATGAGACCGTCACTAAACAAAAAAATGCTGTATTTGAAATCCAACTTCATTTTGATGGCAATATTGTCATTATTCGAACTCTTATATATTTTGTTTAGTGACGGTCTCATTATCAAGGTGCGTAAGTGACCCAGGTAGGTTACTCCGAAACACCTATACCCCAAACACCTTTTATTTCACTGTCATGACGTGATCGAAAGAAAGCAAGACGACTCAGAATTAAAATAAGCAAGTAGCCAAACGTTTGGAAATAAAAATGATTAGAGTACTTACGTAATTAGCCGAAAGTAAAATTAGTTAATAGACATGAACACAGAATGAGTTAGTAGCAAAACGTCTGGAAATGAAAATAGTCCGTGTAATTAGAAATATTAGAATACCTAATTCGTCGAAAGAAAAATTAGTTGATTATCATGACCACAGAACGAGTCCGTAACGGCCTGGCCACGACATTGCGACTCCCATTCGCTCGATGCCGCTAACGCTACTGTGAAGTCGTGGCATGCTCGCCGCGCCGCTCTTCCTTGCCGCGCCGCCCGCCGCACCGCTCGCCGCTTAAGACCAATGTCGTTGCCAGGCCGTAAGGGCACCTCGGACTAGAGCGGGCCGGTCGTTCACCGGCTCCTGCGGCGCGCCGCCGGGCCCAGCCCCGGCCTCGTCCCGGCCGGACCCTATCCGCCTGCGTTTCACCACTTTACGGGTATCTCGTGATACCATTCGCTGACCTCCGCCTCTGGCTATTATTATAAGCTATTGCAATTTATAAATACGCACCTACGTATAAAGTAGACGAATTTACTTCCATATATATATATTTAAGTTGCGATGAATACACATAAAAAAAATTGCATCTAACTTAACTGGCGCTGTTTCTCGATCTCTCTTCGAAGGCTTCTTGTGTGAAAGCTTAATAAATGTTTTAAAAAACCAAATAAGCGCCTAAAAAAACGCAAAAAATTACTTCTGGTAGGTATTAAGTCAGTCCAATTGAAGTCGGCTTTCGGGCAAAAATATTCAGTCGCCGACTTTTTTGAAAACATTTATTTTATTTTATACTATTTGGTGATCATAATAAGCGTTTATGTAGGTCCACTTCTTAGTTCATATAAAACTTTAAGAGATTTCAAGATGGCCGCAAACCACGCCGTGGGAAAGTCATAGTCATATTTAAACAATGAAATGTTCCTCGGTACAATTGCTCAACTATCTTATTCGAGATATCTTATCGCCACCCTTGCAATATGTACCGTTGAGGAGTTCCGGTAGCCATTTGTGGTCTTCATCATCAGTTCCACTTCACCAAATGATACTTTCTGAATACAAATGCTAGGCTTGTTACTAAGAATTCTAAAATCGCTGTATGTATGCCATTAATATTTGAGGAGTTCCCTCAATTCCTCACGAATCCCTTCATCAGATTCAGATTTGCTGACACTGAGACCACCTCGAAAGTATACTCTATAAAACCAATTTTCTTTTTTAAATCGGACAACTTTAAAATGTTATGCGTAAGAAAAGACGCGTTGACTTAAGTACCGTAAAACTACTCAATTATGGCCCTAGCCTGCAACAATAGTCCAATATTCCTCATTACATTATTCTAAAATATGATACCTTACTGCTATTATTGCTGGGTATATGTACTGTTTGGCCAAAAATTGACTGCTCTAAACTCTAGCTATAGCTAAATCTATCATATTTTTAGAATAATATGAAAAGTAAAATTGGACTATTGTTGTAGGCCAGGACCATAGTTGTATAGTTTTACGGTACCTACATTTTTTTTTGAAAGCGGACATAATGATTAGGCACAAATCATTTTGGAATTCAAACCATAGGTTTCTTTACCATTTGAAATGAGAGACACATACCCGAAAGCCAATTCTGTTGAGATATCGAGTTTTTTTTTTCTATGCAACTTAAAATTTTCATAGAAACGCGTATACAGGCTGACTGGTAACTCGACCTATTCCTTAAAAGGGGATACACTAGAGCTAATTTTCAATTATTTTGTACCAGTTGACTGGGGGTCTAATGTCACTGGTTTTCGAGTTATTAAACGAACCCCCTTCGACAGAAACGTTTTGTTTTTTAATACTGATTTGTGATTTAAGAACCTATTATTTCTTAAAGATAAAAGATAAAAAAGATAAAAGATGTTTATTCAGTAAGTAGGCCGCACGGGCACTTTTACACGTCAAAAATCTACCAGCGCTTCGTAAGAGACCTCTGCTTAGAAGAAACGCCGCAAGAAACTCAACAGTTAGTCGTTTTTTAAATATACAATTATAAAACTTAACCTAGCATTATATAAAACAATGAATCTAACATACGATAAGAAATAAATGTATTCACGCGTAGTTGAGCAGGAAAATGTGTCAAAACTTTGAATTTTCTCCAGAACTAATTAGTAGTAAGTAATAAAAAAATAATTATGAAAATTATACTAAATTATGATGGTGTAATACAACTACATAAAAAGTTTCGATACATTCTCCTACAGAAACCGTGTCCCCTAGACAATATACAATGTTTACATATTTCTTACGATTAAGTTATTATTAAGTTATTTGGGTGTTTAGTTTAGGCCAAGCACTTTTATCTGATAGATAGTCCTCGACCCTATAGTAAGCTTTAGACATCAGCGACTTTTTCAAGTAAGTTTTAAGTACTGGAAATGGTAACTTTAAAACTTCGTCAGGTAATTTATTATAGAAATGGATGCATTGACCTACAAATGATTTAAAACCTTACGAACACGAAATTTTTTAATAGCTATTTTATTTTTATTTCTTGTATTAAAATTATGTATATCACAATTCTTAATAAAAGAGTCCTGATTTTTAATGACATAAATAATATTCTCATAAATAAATTGTGACGCTACTGTCAAAATACTAATTTCTTTAAATAGTAATCTTAAAGAATCACGGGAGTTTAGGTTATATATAGAACGGATGGCTCTTTTTTGTAACACGAATATAGTCTGTATGTCAGCAGCTTTTCCCCAAACCAGAATACCGTATGACATAACACTATGAAAATAACTATAATAAACTAAGCAAGCTGTCTCAACATTCGTAAGTTGTCTAATTTTCCTAACAGCATAAGCTGCAGAACTTAATTTACCTGCTAGTACTGCTATGTGGGGACTCCATTGCAAGTTTTTGTCTATAGTTATCCCTTAGAAAAGCGCCTTATCTACAATTTCCAAACACTCACCATTTAGAAATATACTAGATTCTACCGGTCTAACATTAGCCAAAGCGAACCTAACACATTTAGTTTTCCTAGCATTGAGTAGCAAATTGTTACTAGTAAACCAATTAAGTACTTTACCTAGCGTGGCGTTTATCCTAGTGTAATTGACGGATTTTCGGTCTACCTTGAAAATCAATGATGTATCATCAGCAAATAATACTATATCACAAAGTTTTTCTATCATAGGTGGTAAGTCATTAATGTAAACCAAAAATAAGAAAGGACCTAATATAGAGCCCTGACGCACACCTAATTTAATAGCTGCTCCAATTGACTGTGTTTGGTTTACAACAACCGTTTGTGTCCTATCACTAAGTTATGAGGACATGAGATTTAGAGAATTATTAGACAGACCATAATGTTCTAATTTTAATATAAGATTCGCATGATCTACGCAATCGAAAGCTTTGGAAAGGTCACAAAAAATTCCTACTGCATCACAAGATTTATCCCAAATATTGTATATATATTTAATGAGTACAGATGCTGCATCAGTTGTGGATCGTCCTCTGGTGAAGCCGAACTGATTACTGTTAAGCAGTTAATTTCTATTGAAGTGACCTAACATATCATTTAACATTAACTTCTCAAAAACTTTACTTAAAACAGGTAGAATAGAAATGGGACGGAAATTCGTTAAATCACTCATCTCACCTGATTTAAAAAGTGGTATGACTTTTCTATATTTCATAAGATTTGGAAAGACCCCCTCTGAAATGCAATTATTGTAGATTAAAGCTAAGTGAGGTGCAATTATATCTATGACATGATGGATGACTTTAACTGAAGTTCCCCATAAATCCTCAGTTTTTTTTAAACTGAGCGATTTAAATACCTTAACAATAGTAACTGAATCTACATGGCTAAAATCAAAGCTTACATTACATTTAATAACATTAGCACAAAGTGATTTTTGAGCTTCAATCGCAGATGTTTGAAGACATTTCGTGGTATTAATGGCTATGATGGAGAAATAATCTTCGAACGCTAAGGCCACGTCTTTGTTTGGGGTGATTTGTTTGTCACCATTGTTTAAGGCGATTTTATTATCACGAGTTTTTGATTTACTCGTTACTCTATTTATTATCTTCCACACAGTTTTTACCTTATTGTCAGAAGCTTTGAGTTTAAGACTTAAAAAGTTTGACTTAGCAGTCAAGCAAACTTGCTTGAAGGTCTTTGAATAATGCTTAATGTAAACTAAGAAGTCAGCGTTCTTGTTTTCCTCCCTCTCTATAAAGCCTATTTCTACTTTTATGAATGCCTACAGTAGCCCATTCACTAAACTTTGTTTTTGACCTAGAAATAGTTTTCATCTTAAAATGATTATTAAATTGATGAAGAATTACACCAAACAAATCTTTATAATTACTATTAGAATCATTATGCGAAAAGGATAACCCACAGAGATTACTCTGAACTTTATTTTTAAATAGTTCTAAACGATTGCATGTTATGTGTCTGTATGTTATTGTCTGTGGTTCCTGATTAAAATCATTTAGAAAAGAAGCCCTTTGACCACTATGATCTGATTTCCTTATCCAAACATTCACAATTACAAAAAATATTGCCTAAGCAGGTAGCACTTGAAACACCTATCCGTGTAGGTTCAAAGAACAAATTACCCAAATTAAAAGATTTAAATAAACTTAAGATCTTAATAGTATTATTTGACGTTTCTAGTAAGTTAACATTAAAGTCTCCACAGACAACAACATGCTTTTGAGTTTTACATGCTAATTTTAACACATTTTCCATAGTAGATTCAAATGTGCTGAAATCAGCTGATGGTGGTCTATAAACGCAAATAATTATGTAATTTCCTAGTTCTATGCAAGAGATTTCTATAAGCCTCTCTATGGATAGCCTAACAATATCTTTCCTTTCTTTGGACTTAACGGTACTTTTAACGATTATTAAAGAACCACCATGGATTATTTATTTATTTATTTATTTATTTATTTATTCAATCAATTTGAAATTTACAGAGTGATCCATTGCATTACAAACTTAACCTAAAACTTTATTAAACATGTTTCTAAAATATTCTTATTTCTATACCATTCATTCCCTCTCAATCACTCTCTTGCATTCATCAACCACTTTTGAAATACGTGAGGCGAACACATCGCAGTGTGGTGCCGCGCCGAGAGTGGTGTTGAGTATGAGGAGTGCCCGCTGCAGCGGAGAGTTGCGGTAGGCTGCGGTGAGCGCGCGCGGCGGCGCCAGCAGTCGCGGCGCGCGCAGGCGGCGCCGCGAGTCGGGCACGAACAGCCGTACCACCGAGTCGACTAATGCCCGGTTCCTATATTCAAAAAACGAATCGTTTTCCTTACGTCTCGTTAAAATTTGAGACATTTTGTACGTAGCAAATGTCAAATTTTAACGAGACGTAAGGAAAACGATTCGTTTCTTGAATATAGGAACCGGGCATAAGTCAATGCAGTCAACTTTATTGTGCATGACACCCAAAGTAAATTTCACTGTTGCCAGCGAACGACGCATCTCGAGCGAGTCGTATCCTAATTGACCTTGCAAGAATAAGGTCGGGTACTGCTGAGGAAAGTAGCTGTAGACCTTCTTGTATAAGTTCCTCAGAAACTTCTTTTGCACCTTTTCTAACATCATAGCATATTTCCGTTCATAAGGACTCCATACTTCCGCACTACTCTCTAAAACACTACGAACGAGGGCTGCATATAGAGAACGAAGGGCTATAGGTGTGAGAGACTGGGAATTGCGTAAGATAAATCCCAATCTCTGAGCACCCTTCTTCGCAACCTGAAGATGTTGCTCACGGAATGTCAGATGGGAGTCAAAAACGACACCGAGATCTCGCACCAGCGACTGTCGCCGTACAGCGTCACCCCCGATATAATATGAATGATTTAACGGAACCGGCGAACGCGTACGAGGGCTGCCTTTTAAGTTCTGTCGTTTGCAAGCCTTCCGTGATTGCATAAAAAAGAACTAGTGTCATCTTAAAATATTTGAAATTAGAATTCGAAAACAAAAGAATGACTCGAAATCGGCCCAACCGTTTTAGTACAGCGCTCGTTCAAAGTTGACAAGTCAGTTGTGAAAATGGAAATTTCGAAGGAAAATTTACGTGCGATATTTTTTTACAACTTCAAAAGGGGCTTAACGCGACTTCAGTGCTTCGAAGAGTTGACTACGGTTTTCAATGATAAAGCACCATGCCTCCGGACTGTGGAACGCTGGTATTTAGAATTTCAACGTTGTTGCTCTAGTCTTGGTGATAGACATCGTGAAGGTCGACCAAAAACAGCCGTAACCCAGGAGAACATTGATGCTGTACGGCAACTGATCGTCGAAGATCGCCATGCGACATACCGTGAGATAGAAGCTTCCTTAAGTATTTCAGGGACCAGTGTTCACAGTATTTTGCATGATCACTTAGGCGTAAAAAAGTTGATCTCTCGCTGGATACCACATTTACTCAGTGAAGACCAAAAAACGGCTCGCGTTCGATGGTGTCGCAAAACTCTGCGGCAATTCAACCGAGGAAACTCGAAACATGTTTACGACATTATCAGTGGTGACGAATCTTGGATATATGCCTACGAACCCGATTCTAAACAGCAGTCGACTGTTTGGGTGTTCCAAGATGAGCCAAAACCGACCAAAGTAATACGCTCACGGAGCATTTCGAAAAAAATAGTCGCCACGTTTGTGGCGAAAAGTGGCCACGTGGCCAACATCGTGCTCGAGGATCGTAAAACGGTTAATGCTGACTGGTATACCACTGTCTGTTTACCAGAAGTCATCGGCGAGTTTCGAAAAAATAACCCAAGACGTCGTATAAGACTGCATCACGATAATGCGAGCTCGCACACCGCCCGGCAAACAATTGCGTTTTTAAAAGAGCAAAACGTCGAAATTCTGGAACACCCGCCGCACAGTCCAGACTTAAGCCCTAACGATTTTTTTACTTTTCCAAAAATCAAGCAACGACTTCGTGGTCAACGGTACCAGACGCCTGAAGAAGCCGTTGAGGCATACAAAACGGCCATTTTGGAGACCCCGACTTCGGACTGGAATAAGTGTTTCGAAAACTGGTTCGATCGAATGAAAAAGTGTATTACATATCACGGTGATTACTTTGAAAAACAATAAATATAACACTTAAATTGTCTTTAGTTTTTCCAAACGACACAACTTAAAAGGCAGCCCTCGTAAAACTCATCATCTCGCATTTTTCTGAGTTGAAGAACAATTTATTAACTATACTCCATCTATAAATTGCGTTTAAATCACACTGCAGCGCCTCACAATCCTTGTCGCACCTTACCACCCTTATCAACTTCACGTCATCGGCAAATAGTAACACGATTGATTCTCGGACGACATCAGGCAGATCGTTAATTAAGATGTTAAAAAAACAAAGGTCCCAAATTTGAACCTTGGCTTATTCCAGACCGCGTCGGAAAAGACTTCGACTCATAGGGTCCATATTTGACAAACTGTCTTCGACCTCGCAAATAGCTGGAAAACAGTTTGAGGAGTCTTGGAGTGAAACCCATAAGACCCAGTTTCATTAGAAGCACGTCGTTGTCAACCCTATCAAATGCTTTTTGAAAATCCAGGTAAATTATATCTACCTGATGCCTTGTGTCCATTTCCCGAGACATGTAGTTGACAAGCGTAACTAAATTTGTAACTACCGATCGCTTAGGTAAGAAGGCATGCTGCGCGGTCGTGATGTGCGGCAAACACTGTGGTAAAACGTTAGAGTGTAATGCCATTTCAAACACTTTCGCTAGAGAACAGAGAATTGCGACTGGCCTGTAATTCTCCACCTTATCTTTCGTTCCCGTTTTAGGGATTGGAGTCACGCGTGATTGTTTCCAGCAAGTTGGGTACTCACCAGTAGCTAAAATATAGTTAAATATAAATTTAATTGGTAGCAACAACGAATCCGAACATCCCTGGAACATGGATGGTGGATTTTCTAGGAAAAATACTAACATACACATACATACATAAACTCACGCCTTTATTCCCAGAGTGGGGTAGGCAGAGCTACAGAATTACCAAAAACTCTAAAAATTTGTTGATAAATTGTATAACCACATTTTGCACACTTAGGCTAAGATGTTTACCAGTGTATTAGTGACATCGCCTAACAGTACTATACGCCTTTATTCCCTTAGCCGTCTCTTACGACATCCACGGGAAGACATGGAGTGGAATAGTACATTGTAGCCCAGGTACAGAAAGTAAGCAATAGATGGACGAGTTAGTTCGCGGGCCGAGCCGCAGGTGAGGACCGCGAAGATACGAGTCCATCTATTGCACTTTCTACCGAGGCAATACTATGTGCTTTTCACGCCTAATGTAAGGAAATAAAACAGGTTAGGACATAATACACAGTTTAATTAAAAGTAATATTGATATTAGCATTAGGACAGTTGCTGAATGACAAGGAAATGTTTTTTCCCGGAACATTTATATTAGTATTTTGTGTCATTTCGGCCGGTATCGAGTTTGATGGGATATTATCGAATGATACATGATGAGGTGAATTTGACAGAAAAGTGTCTAGATGTTGACGGTCCTGCTTCCGTATCTGTTGATGTAGACGGATGAGGACGTATTATTTAGCCGTATACTAGACCTCTTATATCACAGTGCAAAATTAATATTCATATGCGTACTTTCCGTAATATATATATATATATATAGATTTTCTTAAAATTCCGGGACTTTTTCTTTAAATTGCAATTTCTCCAAAACTATGATAGTGAGCCACGCGAGAGTTTCACTGTTGCATTTGTGACATATTCCTCTATTCAATCATCTAATAATATAACCCTGTCTCAAAATGAGGTCCAAGGGAACACTGTGCGGAGTCTGCTATATATCCTTCTGCCACCTTATCTGATGCCCAACCGCCATGTCTTTTCAGTGTGGTAATATTTGCACCGGAGTCTGCTAGCAGAGTCGCCGAGGTTCTTCGGAAGCAGTGACCGGTGTAAGATTCAGCGTCCGGTAGCTTCAAATAGGTCGCAATCGTTTTTGGAATATTACTAAGTTTATGCCGGCCTATAGGCTGCTTGGTACATTTACCATTAGTATAATTTAGGAAAAATCTATTGCATGGTGCGTTTTCCGGACGGAGGTTTTGATATTTTTTGACAAGTTCCAAACTTGCATCACGAATTATAAACGAACGGTCAATTTTAGTTTTAGTGTTTGTCAGTTTAACCAAAATCATATCGTGGCGATCTTCAATGTCATCTATTTTTATATTAATTAATTCGGCTGTCCTGCATGCTCCATTCACCCCAAATATTAAAATTACCTGTAACAATGACAATAATTTGGTTGACACGATACATGATTATAACGTTTTTAAAGCAACGCAAAGAAATAAATAAGCATTGGTTACATTGTGAAATAACTTACCTTTGTCGCTAGAAACATTTCATTAGGTGCATCTCTCAAGAAAGTTTCAACATTTTCGGCTGTCAAGACTTTTGATTTTTTCGACTGAAACCCATCAGATAGCCTTTTCAATAGAATAAGTAGCTTGGTGTAGTTTTTAATGTTGATGTTGTGCTCCGTATTAAGCGTCGTCTTTAGCATAGAATAAATGCCCCATAAAGTGGAGGATTTATATTTTTTTGAAAGTTCATCAAAGTAGGTCAGTATTACGCTTTCAGAGAAAGAGTTCGTTTTTTTATTTATTTGCCATGCTTTGAAATTTTCATACACTTTCTGATATTTGCGACGGGATTTTATTGGCAGTAAATTCCGAATTACCGACTTTGCCGTATCCTGAATTTCAGGCGGTGTAAGATCCATATCTGTACTTGTATCACTCATTTTTGTTGAATATCGTACAAATTTCCAATCAAAAGTTCAAAAGTTTAGCGTTTGTTTCCAATTAAAAGAACAGAAGTAATTTTCATTCCCGCCTTTTTAACTTTTTTAATTTTTACCTTATTTAAAGATGCAAAGGCGTTTTTCACGTACGCCTTAAAAACTTACATAAAAACACGTTTACAATCGCAAAAATACACTTTCACTGAGCGGATTTGACGTTTTAATTTTTTAATTAAACGTTCTAATGTCATATTTGTCAAACATTTTTTTATTTATTTCCGAACGAGTTACTAATGTCATAAATAACCGACCAATAGCAGAGTAGAAAGTAAACTGGTCTAAAAACACTCCATTTTACTTTGCAACTCAACATTGTTGGACTGTTTTTGTGTTGTACTACTAAGAGCAACTTTCTATTCTGATTTCGATCCTTCTTTGGCCATATTTCCGAGCAGTGGCGTGAAAAAATACTAACTAATTTGAAAGGGTATAGCCGGGTAAGCATGGCGAAACTGCCCTTAGCGAAAAAAATAATTTCCTTTTACTGGGTTATTAACCTTTACATATGTAGTGCTTTCACCAAAATTTAAGCCTCTAATCCTTCAGGTTTAAAAAAAACCGCATAAAAAGAAATAACATTTTTATTTTATTTTAGCCAAAGTACTGATCCGATTTCTTTGTAATTTGGATATGTTGTATATACAATTAAGGTCACTCTCTAAAAAAAAAAATTAATGATTTATCTCTTGAAAAAAACAAAAAAAAACGAGTTAATAATTAAAAAAAAAATAAAAAAAATACGCGCGAGATAGCGACAATTTCCAAATTTTCATATTTTATGTAGAATTTAATGATGTTTAACATATATTTTTTTCAAAAGCTAAAATCGGGATTAACAGTTTGAAAAATCGAATTTGTGACATCCCATAACACTTTATCTTCATACAAGCAAAACCAAGTTGACAATAAATGAATGAAGTATATTTTGAACGCTATCTTAACGAATTTGAATTTAAAATGTGACGTTTTGCACTATAAATTGCTTTTGTGGCTATATTATATACGGCTACGGAGTACGCATTTTTTCATATCCCATACATATATCGACGGTTCTGTGACTCAACCTCGTATATTGAATTTTGTCCAGTATAAACTGACACATGCACTCGTGTACTTAGTGAGTGTCAGTTAATACTGGATATATTCTATATACGAGGTTGAGTCACAGAACCGTCGATATTTGTATTATTACGCAGTTGTAACAGCGATTCAAATTGTAGCAATAACACAGACGGCGTAATTTTAGTTCGTTTACCAAAATAATATTTGTCGTATAAAATCAGAGCACTTAAAAATGAAGGAACAGACATCTCGCAATCGTTAACGCTCAGTATAAAATTCGTGCCATTGTACCAATCCCGCCTTTTTGTTTTTTTTTTTAATTGTCTGAATGCCGTAAGCCCTAGCCGCATACAGCCACGGATTTTAAGGTTCGCATGAGTATGCACTCAGTAAAATAAGTCGCGTTCCAAATTCAAAATGCGTTGGAAATATAATTTCATAGTGTAATACGTAGAAGTTATTTTGTTTGAAAAGAATGTATGGGATGTTACAAATTCAAGTTTTTCACACTGTTAATCCCGATTTTAGTTATTAAAAAAATTATATGTTAAACATTATTAAATTCTACATAAAATATGTAAATTAGGTAACTGTCGCAATTTCGCACATTTTTTTTTTATTTTTTTGAAAATTGTTAACTCGATTTTTTTCTATTTTTTTCAAGAGATAATTAAAAATTTTTTTTTAAAAAAAGCGACCTTAATTGAAAGAAATCGGATACAAAGAAATCGGATTAGTACTTTGGCTAAAATAAAATAAAAATGTTATTTCATTTTATGCGGTTTTTTTTTAAACCTGAAGGATTTGTGGCTTAAATTTTGGTGAAAGCACTACAGATGTAGTGCAAAATGATTTTCCTTCGGGAAAACTCGGATCTCAATCGGAATACGATGGCACCCGAACTGTCAATCAATGATTGTATTAAATGAGTGACGTTTTCATGTCCATTAAAATGGAACTTTATTGTTTAGTGTCAAATGACAAAGTGACAAATGACAGCATATGGCACTGTATAATATAGAGATGTTACAACCACCTTCAATAACTTTGAAAATACTCAGTTTTATTGCCATTAGTAAACAAAACATTATCTTCACATTAAAACATAAAGTACAACAAAATAAAGCTTATTGGGAAATATTTACAAGAATAAAACTCAATACCTGCCTACTTAAAAACAGCATCTACTAACGGGGCTAGTATGAAAAAAAAAAGTCATTAGCGTCCCTCTCGCACCTAAGTAAATAACCCGCGTGTGAGAGGGAAGCAAACGACATGAAGACTTTCATACTAGGCCCGCTATGATGCTTATAGGTACAGTCACCGTCATAAATAAGTGATGATTTCTATACCTTGTCGCTTTTAATCGTTGGACAATTTCGTATGACATTTCAAACTGACGTTAAAGTGACTAGGTTCATAAATGATAACTTATTTATGCCAGTGACTGTACTTAACATTAATATTTTACCTACTGCATATTTGGGTCGATATTTTCAACATTTTCTATTTCACAATCTGAGTAACCGTCATCGATCATATCATAGTCAGATTCGTCAGTGCTTTCATTTACGTTAATTACAATCCTATCGATGTGATCATCCATCGAGTGTTTCTGTGACCGATATTCATTTTCACATTTCATGGCATGATCACAAACTTTCTTCCATTCATCCGGGCCAATCATATTTATTTTTTCTTCAATCAATTTTTTTACTGTACCCATATTCATGTCTATGTTCCTTTTTGATACGTAACCTTTTATCTGTGACCATATATTTTCTATAGGGTTGAAGTCGGGATGGTATGGCGGTAACCTTAACACTTCGTGCCCATGTTGATGTAAAATTTTGTCAATGGAATATTCTACAAAGTCTTCTTTATGTCGACAAATAATTTCGTATAGTTGTATTTTCGGAAATGATGAATCATGGGGAATATTGTGTTTTTGTAACCAGTTTATCATAAGCGGCTTTGCGGTATTAGAGTTGGGCGGGCGTTCCACGTATTTATTGTGATAAGCAGCATTGTCTACTACTAATACAGAATTTGGAGACAAGTTAGGAATAAGTTGATTCTGTAACCATTTTTCATAATTGACATTATTCATGGCATCGTGATAATCACCGGTCTTATCAGTAGACTTGTACATAAGTAGAGCACCCGGTACAAATCCTTTGGCACTACCTGCATGTATTATAATAAGGCGTTGACCTTTTGAGATTAACTGTTTCACTCCTTTATCCGTAGAATCGATCCAGCACTTCCCTGTTAAATGGGATGTATGAACATAAGTTTCGTCCGTATACACAATATCCCTGCCTTCAGATCTGTACTTCCTTATTAAGTCCAAGTACTTTACTCTTTTAAGTCTAACGTCACCTTTTTCCATCAGCATTTTTCTATTGTTAGTAATTTTCTTGATCTATTTAACCCATTTGGCGTAGTATCTTTCTTAGTGTAAAATCACAGCCATTGAAATTCATTGTTTCTATTAATTTGGACTTTAGTGCTCTTATTGTAGGAACTTGTTTATAAATCAGATGAAAGTTATAAACCATTCGTCGTATCACTGCGTAATCAAAATCATCAAGATCTAGATAGAATTTCTTGCGTGGTCTTCCCAGCTTAATATTGTTTGTGATGGCATCTTTATTTTTTCTATATTCTTCTTCCTGGTTCAAAAATTTTCTTATTGTAGGTTTAGATATGCCTGTTGCGTCCGAAATTCGCTGTTGAACTTTGCCAAAATACTCTGAGTTATTGCTATTTTTGAATTTGCTATTTTCTGATAAGAAATACAGGTATATATTAAATATAATTCCTTGGACTGGATTTTTTAACCGATTTCGAGGTTTCGGCATGGTAATACAACCAATACAACCTTTTTATAAGTAAACTGTAAATATAATCAAAACTATAGCGAATATTTGAATTGCGTGTTAGCCACTCTATATATATATTCATCTGCTGATGCGACTTACCCCTACGGCTGTAAGATGGGTACTGAAGCTAATTGAGAAAGCACGATAAATACGAACTTTTCCGATAAAGGACGAAGGAAAATCATTTTGCACTACATCTGTACATATGTAAAGGTTAAGCGGCTGCTACACGGTTATCAGCCGAGCCTCCAACCAAGGTGACCTTGGTTGGAGGTTTGGCTGCTAACGCCGTTGCGTTTCCGTCTACACGGTTGCCAACAGCAGTGTGTCTACTGCTCGCGGAGAGAAAACACGCATCGTACGACTGCACAGCGCACACGATATGGCTCCTTGCCTTTCAAAATTTCAGAAGGTTGGCGTAGCATTAGCACTTTTGTACGCAAGTGAGGACAGAAAAAAAAAAAAGGAAAGAATATGGATGAAGCGATGGCTTAAGGAACGACTATCACTAAGTCATTTAAATTTATTAAATTTACTGGAATTTGATGATATTCGTAACTTCCTGAGAATGGAAAAAGAAATATTTTACGAGTTATTGGATATGGTGACAACTATGATAAGTAAGAAAGATACAAACATGAGACAAGCTGTATCTCCTGAAGAACGTCTTATAGCTACTTTAAGATACCTAGCCACTGGAAGAGCCTACATGGATCTTAGATACAGTTCTATGGTATCACATCAACTGCTATCGAAAATTATTCCAGAAACTTGTCGGGCAATATACAAGGTCTTAAAGAAAACAATTAAGGTAAACTTTATTTTTTATTTCCAAAAATCAACAATTCTTTTAATACGTCACCGGCCGGACCCTCTATGACGACGTTTTGTGTTTGTGAAGTAGCTGGTTGGGTCATTTGTGAATAGTCGGTTATCGGTGATTGATCTTGGGTTAGAGTTGACGGAGGTGATTGGATATGAAAGTTTGAATAATTATCTTGGGTTTGACTTGCAGAAGGAGGTGATTGGATGTGAATGATTGGATAATTATCTTGGGTTTGAGTTGCAGAAGGAGGCGATTGGATGTGAATGATTGGAAAATTATCTTGGGTTTGAGTTGCAGAAGGAGGCGATTGGATGTGAATGATTGGAAAATTATCTTGGGTTTGAGTTGCAGTAGGAGGTGATTGGATGTGATCAGGAGAATGTAAGGTAGGGGAAGAAGCTGGTAGGTTAACTTGTGAAGCATATACAAATCTACGACCGTAGGTCTGAGGCGTGTAAGGTCTGCTTGAAGAACTATCCGATGAGAAGTTGGGTGATTGAGAAGTCTGGGTCGACAGAGGTGATTGAGCAAAATAAGGTGTGGGATTGTATTGAGGAGAGTGGCTGTAAGGTGCATTATAACGCGATTTAGATGGTGTTTCTATTCTTGAGTCAAAATCTAAATTTTTTGTTTTGGCGAGAAAAAGTACATCCGAAATCAGTTTTTCGGCTATTTCTCGCTGGCCAGGGGAGATTTGGTCCAATTTTTCACCCACGTAAATTCCAAATGAGTTGGTTTCCTTTACACCTTCCTTTAACAAGTCTTGAGCTGTATCTATTAATTTTTGTTTTTTTGCATCTAGGACACTTTCTCTGGACTCCTTTTTTCTTTTAGTGATATTTATTGTTTGTTCCTGAAACAAAAAAGAAATGGAAATATAGAGCGCTGTGACTCACAAACACTACCAAAGTCATACATCTTGTAACGTGGGTAGATTATTCTTTAATATTTTTTTAATTTTACTTTACAGCTACCTTGTACCCAAGAGGAATGGAAAACGACTGCACAGTTATTTGAAACACAGTGGCAATTTAATAATTGTGTTGGTTGTATGGACGGAAAACATATTTTAATACAAAAACCGCCTGGAAGTGGATCTCTATTTTTCAACTACAAGGGTACATTTAGCGTTGTTTTATTTGCAGTTGTTAATGCAAATTACGAATTTATGTACGTACATACGGGATCAAATGGAAGCGTGTCTGATGGAGGAATCATAAGAAATACAAAGTTTTATGAAAAACTCATGAACAATGAGTTGAATTTGCCGGAATCGTATTTGCTACCTGGAACAGACAAATCTGTACCGTATGTTTTTTTAGCGGATAGTGCTTTTGCACTTGATACGCACGTCATGAAGCCGTTTCCGGAAAGAGACATTTCAAGGGAGAAAACAATATTTAACTACCGATTAAGCCGAGCAAGAAGAATTGTCGAAAACGCTTTTGGTATTCTTGCGTCTCGTTTTAGAGTACTCAAGCAGCCAATCAATCTTAATCTCGACAACGTAGATGCAGTTGTCTTAGCAAGTTGTGCATTACATAATTTTTTAAGAAAAAAATCTAAAACTTATTTAACCCCAACAGCTGTTGATAATGAAGACGTAGTAAAAAGTACATTCAATAATGGTACTTGGCGTCAAGGAACAAATCAACTAACTCCTGTCCGAAGGAGCATTCAAAGGCCTTTGAATAATGGGAAGCAAATTAGAAATATTCTGACCGAATATTTTAATGGTGAGGGTAGAGTATCTTTTCAATATAGAATGGTAAATATTGCAGTGTCTAACAATCCCTGAGTACCTGAATTAAAAAATAAACTTCAACTTTAACTGTAGATTTAATAACATAGGTTTGAAGTAACATATGGTCAACAAATTTAATTGTTGGGTAACCATAGAACCCTGTCATAATGACAGTCTCATTTATTTTCAAGTAATTTCTTCCTCGTGACTTGCCGCTGTCATTATGACAGGGTTCTATGGTTGCTCAACTATAAAATTTGTTGCCCGTACCATTACAAATAATAAATATTACAGGCTAAACTAATACAGTACTTAGAGTCATAACATAACTATAAGAAATACTTTGTGTTAATAATCAATCTGTGTTTTAAGTTATACACTACCAGCTTTTGCCCGCGACTTCATTCTGGTGGAATTTGTTTATAGCTGATCGACATAATAATATATAAATAAGGTTGTGGTTACATATTTTATTGAATAGTTATATAGTCGCGCTAAAATTATTAAATATAGGTCCATGAATACTACTTACGTCTTCGTCTTCGCTCATGAAAGAATCCACTCCGGTTCTTTTAACTTCATTTTTTTTATCAAGAAACTTCATTAGATCGAAGTACCAAAGATTTGGTTTATGAACATCACTGGCGGCCGATCCGGTGCGGTGTTTTGTATCCTTAATCTGTAACAATAGTAATAAGTTAATTTATAAAAAATAAATGATTTTCTGTGTAATTTATGTTTATATTTAAATACCTACCTACCTAACTACCTACCTACAGCCTTGGCCAAAGGTGTTGAGCACCCTACGTTTTAATCATTTTATTTTACAATAAAATGATTAATTGAATTTTTTTACACGGAAATTCTCTTAACGCCAATAAATATGTCATTTTTTTCCGACAGATACCTATACAACTTTCTATAATAAAAGCTATAAATGCACCTTTTAAAGTTTGACATAATTATAACTATGAAACACCCATAGCTGCTCAACGGCTGTAGGTACCTACCTAAGGTCGCCGTCAATAGAACTTGTGAACGATGTAGATGTAGGTATACAAATTGGTTCGTTTGATTTTGTTTACATCTTTTGCAAGTTCTATTGACGGCGATCTTACCTACATTGTTTTTGATTTACCTTCTTTAATTGCACAACTTAGTTTTATCAGAGCGAATTAAAACCAGTCTATACGTAACTACATACCTACAAAAATAAAAAGCTATCTAACCTTTTTTACTTCCCTTTGGTAGGATGATTTCAATAGGTCCATTTTTTTTTTGGCCGAAGCTTCATTGGCGTCAGGATCAATTTCTTTTAATTTGCTTGCAAGAATTTGCCACGCATTTTTTTTTTGTGTCCTGTCCTTGTACGACTCGGACGATAAGTCCCAAAGGCATGGTAAATCTTTGAATAAATCAATCATCTCGGCCATAACTGCTCGCTCTTTCTGCTGCTCGTTCGCCATCTTATTGTCGTGCGTTGTTGCGTGCAGGTCCAATCTGAAACATTCAGTAAACGTGTAAAAGAAAGATAACATTTACATAGAAAACACGTTAAACATAATACATTCATTGACTTACTTAATTATATTTAGCACTATAGCACTTCACTACACAAAGCAGAACAGACAGTACTTAAAAACTCAAACTGATATGCAATGCTGGTTGCGTCAGGCCGTGCACACTCTTTGCCTGCAGAGACACAACTGCCCTTGCGTGGTTGGCAACAAGCGTCTACACGGTTTACAACGGCGGCATCCAACCGCGGTTGTCAGCGCACGCCCGTCAACCAAGGGCAAAGAAAGGTCAAACGAAATTTGGTTGCAAACATCCTTCTACACGGCTGCAAACCAGCAAGGTCACCTTGGTTGGAGGCTCGGCTGATAACCGTGTAGCAGCCGCTTTAATAACCCAGTAAAAGGAAATTATTTTTTTCGCTAAGGGCAGTTTCGCCATGCTTACCCGGCTATACCCTTTATAAAATCAAAAATTAATTGATCCGGTCTAAGCCAATGTTCTGTAACACACAAAATTTAAACATTTTCAGTATCTAAAAATAATCCTACTTCTAATTCTTTGCTGGAAAACCCTTGAATATTTTGGTGAATTATATTTATACTCAAAGGTGTTTCCGCTGTCCTATACTTTAGTTTAAATGATTAGGAATGGCATTTGTGCCAATATTGTACTCATTTGGTTCTATATTAAAGGCCAATAGTTCTACCAAAGTCAAAATATATTTCTTTGGCAAATGAATTTTTTCAGATGTTAGCGTGAGGCGCTTTATGAATTTATTTAAATCGAAGAAATGATATTTACCATTACAGCAAATAACATTAAAGAATTTAAGTGTGCGATTTTATAATTATAATTATATGGCATATTTTGTGAATATGGTAATGCACAAAGTATAATTTTACCAATCCCGGCCTCTTCAATACATACATACATACCGTCACGCCTTCATCCCAGAGTGGGGTAGGCAGAGCTACAGAATTACCAACAACTTCAGCCAGTTGTTAATTCTGTAACCACATTTTGCACATACAGGCTAAGATGTATATCATGTGTATATTAGTGACAGGTTGCAAGCCCATCGCCTAAAAATACTACAAGCCTTTAATCCCTTAGTCGTCTCTTACGACCTCTCCAATAACGCCTCTTCAATAACGTTTAATATTGACATTAATCTATCTACACTAGCCTTATCTATACCTAGACTGTTTCCTACTAAAATCACTAGAGTAGTAGAACTGTCATAACTTCCCTTTGATATTAAGTCACATAATTGCGTAAGACTTGCATTATGATAACAGTAATTTGTTACATTTTGTGTCAATTTATTTCTTAGCATGGAGCCCATTCCAGACCCTATCTGATCTGAATAAATAATAGTTTTACTATTACTAATTTGTCTAGGGGACTTATCTAAGACTACTTTTGGAGAACATACCACAGAAGTATCAAGAGCCACATCTGGCTGAACCACAGCAGTTGGTGAAGTTCCGAAACATGTACAATTACCAATGCCATTATTAATTAGAGAATTAAAACGGTCCTCATTATATCTACTACTCTCCAGCAATTGTGTGAATGCCAGCATGTGCTCCTTGATCTTGTCTTGAGCCGTTGAGTATTTTAATGAAATATCCTCAAGTTTATGTCTTAATCTAATTATCTCAGCATCTAATTTCTTAACACTTAATTCATGGTTAGTCATATTTAAATCTTAGGTATTTAGACTTATGCCAAGAATTTTTGTTTAAATCAATTGCTTATTTATCAGCTATTAGAATAATGCATTTTTAGTTCCCAGCGTGAAGTAGTTTTTTCACAATCGACAGTTTTAGATCAAAAGACGGCAGGTAACTTTAAAAAATACCTAAAATTTTAAATAACTTGGAACCCAGTGACGTTAGAACCCTAGATAACTGGAATACATTTATTGCAAATTAGCTGTAGTGTAGCCCCTTTTAAGGAATAGGTTGAGTTACCAGTCACCCTGTATATTAGATACACAATCAGCAGGAAAAACGTATGTTTCAGCATATGAAAGTCATCCCATGAGAGTAACATTGCATAAAATTTCAGTCCACGGCAAGGAAATAATTGAAACTGGTGTTCTAGATATCTTGTGCCGCTCGCTACTGAGCGCCACGAGAAAACGATCAATATTATTCAAATTTATAATAACAAAACAATTAATGGTATGAACTTAGTTGGTGGGTGTTATCGTAAATCACACATAAATGAATATACATTTTCTCAAACATGCTCGGAAAGAACGGTTTCCCGATTGAAACACAAGGTCGGAAAGTGCCTCATTTTACTCCTAGGAGTAAAAAAACCATATGAAAACACTTTCCGTCCATGTCCATATTTTTCTTAAACATGCTGTCAATTGCATACAAAATCAAAAGGACGAAGACAAAAATTCCAAACAGCCAAGGTAACTGATCGCTTTTTTAGCACAGTGCGTGTGTTTCTTTTTGCATTTGCATTCCAATGTCTATGGTTAGTATTTAAAAACAATTGACTGTCGGTAACATTCGTTCATTCTGCATATGTGAAACCAAATGTGAAACTATTGTTGTGCGAAATACTTACTAGAAAAAATGAGCTCAAGCGACGAAAGCGACGAAATAGGTACCATACCGCCTATATTAAAACCTGAACTGGCTCCTGGAAAAACTAAAAAAGTTTTTATTTACAAATTGCCCAAACATGACCAACATAACTTTTAATGTTTTCCTGAAGAGGTGGTTAGCAGGCCGAGCAATAGCAAGGCCTGCTAAAAGACGAATCTGGAAATCCTCGTTTCCGCCGAGGCACACGTAATGCTTTTCTCAAACATGTGAGGAAATAACACAAATACATTTTAAAAAAGCAATTAATTTAATCTAATTCACATTAAAACTTATGTTGGTCATGTTTGGGTAATTTGTAAATAAAAACTTTATAGTATTTCCAGGAGCCAGTTCAGGTTTTAATATAGGCGGCATGGTACCTATTTCGTCGTTTTCGTCGCTTGAGCTCATTTTTTCTAGTAAGTATTTCGCACAATAGTGCAGTCATTGAAGCATTATTGCTCCGATTTTTTTTACTGTGAACCGAATTGCATACAATTTTGGAATTAGGTTCATCTTACCCTTAACTTCAAAAGTGAAAATGATTTGAACTCCGCAACCACCCTGGGGTGTTTGTTTTTTTCTTCAAAATAACCTCAGATATCGATAGAAGGCCTAATTTTAAGCAAAAAATCATCTATAAAGTTTTTCGAAAAATCCAATACTTTTAAGTTATTGGCAATTGAAAATTCGCAATTTTTTCACGTTTTTCATCGGTTTTTTGCAAATATCTCCAAAAATATACGTTTTATCGAAAATTTTATAAGAAACAAAATTTTAGCAGGTAAAAAAATTAACAATTTGGTTTTTTATAAAGTATTCTAAGTGCAATATTAAGCTAGATATTAAAGATCAAAGCCGTTTTTATATTGTCTGAAATTTAATCGATGTGGTCAATGCCATCTAGCGGCGAGCAGATGTATTTTATGCATTCTAATAAAAAAGGGTTTTGTAGTGCTTGAAATAAGCTTTAAAATGAGCACTATGAAAAGTCTTTTGCACGTAAAATAAGTGAGCTGTATTGCAAATAAGAGGAGCATCTAATGTTTATCCTTTAAAATCAATGGGTTTCATAAGTGCCATTTCCACCAAAATTAAAATTAATCGTATTCCGCCTAGAATTAACTTTATTATGAAGAGTTTGATAGATTGTATCAGTTTGGCTGCTTCAGGACACATATTTTCAAAAAAGTCACGATTAAAAAAAATCAAAAAATTTCAAATTCTTAAAACACCCACCGTTTTTTCATAATATCTCAAAAATGACGACAGATACGTATAAAAGTGTAGGGATAAAAAAATTAGGTATTTTTCTGACAAACAATTTGGTTTTTTTGTTTTTTCTGTTAAACAAAAAATGACGGAGATATGATTGTTTAAAGAGCGCGTGGCAGCGCAATCACAGCCTCTCTTAAGCCCTTTAACCCTTCACCGTTTTAGAAAAAGGTTTTTTTACTATGTATTGCAATAAAGGATGTTGTAGCTCTCTTAATTACCTTTACAATGGTTTTTTATAAATTGTGATAGCATGAAAATTGAAGGAGTTATGGTCCAAAAACTTATGTTACTAACTTATATACGTAAAATGGTACAGTAATCATATATATATTTACTGTTTTAATTTAGGGGTAGTTTTAAGGGTAGAAAAGCTTAAGAATATGATAATCATTTTCGAGAGTATGGAATAATATTTAAATCCTTTTCATTTTATCAAAAAAAAAAATTATAATTTTTTTATCAAGGGGTACTTTTCAAGGGTTGAAAGGGGGTTAAAAATTTGATAATTATTATAGAGAATATAAAATATTACTTACTCTATACTTACATCTTTTTATGTCATACCAAAGTATTTTTTTGTGATTTTTTCAATTTAGGGGTTGTTTGCAAGGGTTGTAAGATTTTCAAGGGGTTGAAAATGATTTAAATATGAGGTTTGAGGGTGAGGTTTGATGGTGTTAGAAAACACTTTACAATTTCACCACAATTACTATTAGACATGTTTTCTAGCGATAAAATGGCTCAATGTAAATTTTTCCATTAAGGGGTTGTTTACACCCCTTAAAAATAATAGGCGGAGTTCAGATCATTTTCACTTTTGAAGTTAAGGGTAAGATGAGCCTAATTCCAAAATTTCATGCAAATCGGTTCACAGTAAAAAAATTCGGAGGTAAGACCGTATTTTTCGCTTCAATGACTGCACTACAACAATAGTTTCACATTTGGTTTCACATATGCAGAATGAACGAATGTTACCGACTGTCAATTGTTTTTCAAATACTAACCATAGACATTGGAATGCAAATTAAAAAATAAACACACGCACTGTGCTAAAAAAGCGATCAGTTACCTTGGCTGTTTGGAATTTTTGTCTTGGTCCTTTTGATTTTGTATGCAATTGACAGCATTTTTAAGAAAAATATGGACATGGACGGAAAGTGTTTTCATATGGTTTTTTTACTCCTAGGAGTAAAATGAGGCACTTTCCGTCCTTGTGTTTCAATCGGATAACCGTTATTTCCTCACATGTTTGAGAAAAGCATTATGTGTGCCTCGGCGGAAACGAGGATATCCAGACTCGTATTTTAGCTGGCCTTGCTATTGCTCGGCCTGCTAACCACCTCTTCAGGAAAACCCTTACTTTCCGCGCCTAGGCAACAATGTAGAATTAAGAACACTTTAGATAGACTGCTATTGGTCATGCATGAATAAGGACTGTTCAATTTACTAAGCGGACATACTTAATTCAATATTAATCCTTCAACTAAAAAAATACTGATAGGCAGTGGCTGGTTATAAAATAAACATAGACAAGTCTATCAAGTGTCGTATTTTTTTTTTAATTGTCGTAATATTTTTCACGATGGAGCGAATTAATATTAAAGATCGCAAATTAATCTTGCAAAAATGGTGTACAGGCCAATTTTCACTGCGGAAAATTGCGAATGAGTTTAAATGTTCCAAGTCAGCCGTGTTTCAAATCATGAAAAAATTTGGAGAGCATCATACGCTCGACGATTTACCAAAATCGCGGCGGAGAAGTGGCCCGGCAAACCCAAAAGTCCAAGAAAAACTCGTGCGGCTGTTAAAATCAACAAAGTACAGTCAGCTGCAAAATTGCATGGACACCTTAACGTCGATAATCCTATGAGCACTCGATTTCAAGTTCGCAACAAATAAACTAGATGGCGCAGTTTACTGATCTAGTTCAATTGCTTATTACTGCAATTTCTTAACTACACAGCACTAGAATCGATATTTCGTCTTGTCAACCATATGAGATGGTGGCACAGTTTATAAGCTTCATGCGTAGGTGTGCTCAATGGATGGGAGTTCGAATCTCGTTAGTGGCAAGCATATTTTTGTTTTTTTTTTTAAATATTATTTGCTTACGTTTACAATGATGGAACATAATAAATGCATTATTTAAAGCAGGAAAAATTCGTCATTCTTAAAAATGATACTATTTTTGTGGTTTAAAATCATTTACTTCTTATAAAATATTTGAGTATAATCAGTTTATCTCAATTTGACTAATTATTTACAACATTATAACAATTTTCCATCTAACTATTGAGGTCTTAGCTTAAGTATTCATTTCCGACATCGGAAAGATGATTGAAGCTTTCCCACAATAACTAGTAATAACAAATATAATTCAAAAAAATAGGGACCGGGTTAACGTAAAGTGCGCGGTTGTTTTATACTGTAAACATTTTTTTTTAATGAATTGAACTCTGCGATTGGAGCTGCGTGCGTATGACCCAAAAACAAAGCGTAGTAATTGCTTCGATGTATTGAATTAAAATAGGGAACGTCAACGCAAATGCGTTAAACACCTGCACCTGCGCTGCGCATAAAACAACCGCGTGCCTAAAGGTTAAACGCATTGTAATAGCTGTCTTTTACAGTTTTGATCATGATCAGTCATCAATAAATTAAAAGTTCTGCTAGCTCCATGAAATAAACCAAACACATTTATTAAACCAAACACACACCAAAAAAGTTAACATAGAAATAAAGTTGACAATTTAAAATAAAAACAAATTAACTCGGGCGTGTGACAAAGGGGGCAATAAAGTATTTCGTTAAAATATATGATTAAATATCATAACATAGCTCAGAAACTTAAAAACGGCAAAATAAACATTCATTTCGTTTATTATTATTAATGTTTTACGCAGTGATGGATGATGATGATGATGACGTGATACGTTAATCAAAACCCGGTCTCCACTAAATATATCACACAAAATATATATATAAGTGTAATTATTTGCTTAAACTTAATATCTAGTGTAGCCCCCACCTTGTTCGATCACAGCTTGCAAACGGGAGCGCATTGAGCCGACGAGATTTCTACACAGATCTGACCCGCGAATACTGTCCCATATTTTTAAACAATGAGCCTCTAAAGTTTCTGGTGTTCGCTCATTCTGTTTATCCCATCGTTGGACGATAACGCCCCACAAATTTTCAATGGGATTTAAATCCGGCGATCTAGCAGGCCAAGGAATAACTTTAATGTTATTTTCGTGCTGGCTAAACCACTCCCGCACAATACGCGAACGGTGTATCGGACAATTATCTTGCACGAAAGATATAATTGGCAACTGCTCTTCAGGATACACATTCCGAACAGTGGGCAACATGGTCTCCTCCAGCACTTCCACATAGTTCGCACTATTGGCTCGACTGGGTAGCCTCACTAGTTCTCCCGGGTCAGCTCCACTCATCCACCCCCACATGTTCACGCTGATGCGACCAGACTCCATGTTGGGCACTACGTGGCCGCTATTCCACCGCGTATTATTGCGACGCCACAGACTTAGACGTCCATGTTGACTCGATTTAAACGTTTTTTCATCAGTAAAGATGACATTAGACCAATCTAAATCCAAAAGCTCCAAAGCAAACTCTAACCTTGCTCTTTTGTGATTATCTGTCAGCGATGGTTTGACTGCGTGTCTACGATAATGCAGACCCTCACTGTGAAGAGCTCGACGGACGGTGTCCACGCTTGTGTCAAATAAACTGGCGTAGTGGTTAGTCGGTATAAAACCATTCTCCTCGTAATCCACCACCATGGCTAGACGCTGCGGCGCGTCTATAAGCCGTGGTCTGCCTGTTCTTTGACGGTGTAGCAAAGATCCTTCTTCTTCAAATCGGCGTACCCAAAGAACCACGGTTTTCCGCTATAACAAAAAAAAGAATAGTTAACCTATGAATATTAAGTTTTGTTTGAACAAAACACATCAAAAATACTTACGTTTACTCCTGTCTCTCTGGCTATATCTGATAAATTCTTGCCTTCGTTATGCAAGGCAATTATTTGCGATCTTGTAACTGAATCAATATTACAACGTGAACTCATTTTGATGAAATAATAACGCAATTAAAAACTCAGTAACCGTACGAGGAACAGTGAACAAAGGATTGTGCATAAGTTAAATGTAAAAACGAAACCGGTATTTATAAATTTTCATTCTACCCTCTTCTGATACTAACGTATTTCTTAGAAAGTAAGCAGAGCCGACTATAAACATAAACTGATAATATATTTTGACAGGTTATCAAAACGTTCGATGGTCGAACGGCATTTGGCATTGCCTATGATACAAGAGGTTCATAGTTCGATTCCGCTCGGGTAAAATGGATTTTGAATGTGTTTTTTAATAATCTAATCAATAATCCGAGTTTGGAAGTGTGGACTAAGAATAATAAAGTTGACAACTATGCAACTGCTTGGTTCTTGTGGAAAAAAATATTTTTCATATTATAAGGTAATGCAGCGCCATCTAGTGAGATCTGACTGAACCAGTAAGATTTACTAATAGCTGCTAACGCCCCACAAGCAGACAGATGGCGTCGACATTCACCTGCATAGCATTTTAATTCTCAATTGTCCATGCACTTTTGCAGCCTACTGTACATGTCCGTTCGTGAAATTGCTAAAAAAAGCAGGTATTAGCGTAGGCACTGTATAAATATCAAGAAAAGAAATAATATACGGACATATAAGAAGCAAAAAATGCCGAAGAGAAGTGCCGAGCAACAAATACGGTTAAAAAAAAGATGCCGCAATTTATACGATATTTTGCTGCAAAATAAATCTCGATGCATTCTCATGGACGACGAAACGTACGTGAAATTTGACACCAGTACGTTACCGGGGCCCCAGTATTACAATGCGGCTGTAGGAGAAATTGTACCCGATTCCAAAAAAAATATAAAAATTTACAAATTCGGGAAGAAAGTCCTTGTATGGCAGGCAATTTGTTCCTGTGGCCTCAAAAGTACGACTTATTTTGCAACTGGAACTATTGGTGGCGAAATTTATAGAAAGGAATGCATCACAAAACGGTTACTTCCTATATATAGAAAGCACAGTATTCCCCCTTTGTTTTGGCCGGATCTAGCGAGTGCTCATTATGCTGGTCAGACTGTGGTGCTATTAAATTAAAAAACATCGATTTTGTTAAGAAAGAAGACAACCCACCAAACTGCCCGGAGCTCCGCCCCATCGAGCGATACTGGGCCATTGTAAAAAGATACTTGAGGAAGGATGGCCGAGAAGCTAATACATTGGCAGAATTTAAACGCATGTGGTTTGCTGCTTGTAGAAAAGTATCCAAAAGCGATGTGCAAACACTTATGCGACGAATCCGGGCTAAAGTCCGAAATTTTTACCGTTGTAATTAATTCTTTTTTTCTTGTGTTATATATTACTTTATTTTAATATTGTAAATAAATATTCACCGTAATAAAGATGTATTTGTTTTAAAAAATCCGTAAAGGAACCTATTTTTGATGTCCGCTTAGTAAATTGAACAGTCCTTACAATAATTAGGCTGAAATATAAATTTTAGTCAGAGACACTTGTTGTACAGATAAAGTGTTGCCCGATTTGAATAAAATTTAGTAATGATGTGGAAATGTTGATGTTTCAGTATCGACACCCATTTGGAGTTCAGGTCTTAGTTAAGGGCAGGAATATGAATAATAATTTTCCTGGTTTTTAGGGTTCCGTAGTCAAACCGTAGTAAAGTGGAAATGGTAGATAAGGCTCTTTTCTTAGGGATAACTATAGACAAAAACTTGCAATGGAGTCCCCACATAGCAGTACTAGCAGGTAAATTAAGTTCTGCAGCTTATGCTGTTAGGAAAATTAGTCAACTTACGAATGTTGAGACAGCTCGCTTAGTTTATTATAGTTATTTTCATAGTGTTATGTCATACGGTATTCTGGTTTGGGGAAAAGCTGCTGACATACAGACTATATTCGTGTTACAAAAAAGAGCTATCCGTTCTATATATTACCTAAACTCCCGTGATTCTTTAAGATTACTATTTAAAGAAATTAGTATTTTGACAGTAGCGTCACAATTTATTTATGAGAATATTATTTATGTCATTAAAATCAGGACTCTTTTTATTAAGAATTGTGATATACATAATTTTAATACAAGAAATAAAAATAAAATAGCTATTAAAAAATTTCGTGTTCGTAAGGTTTTTAAATCATTTGTAGGTCAATGCATCCATTTCTATAATAAATTACCTGACGAAGTTCTAAAGTTACCATTTCCAGTACTTAAAACTTACTTGAAAAAGTCGCTGATATCTAAAGCTTACTATAGGGTCGAGGACTATCTATCAGATAAAAGTGCTTGGCCTTAACTAAACACCCAAATAACTTAATAATAACTTTTTCTACTCCTGTACTTTTATTAGTCTTTTACATAGTCACGAACACTATTATAAGAACATAGATAATATGACTTCAGAAAAGTCTATAACTCTATTCCCCATAACAGCTCTCGGTGTCGTAAAGTCGCAATAACGATACGCCACAGATTACTAAGTGTAGCCTGTTAATCATATTTTAACGATTGTGAAATAGGGACTATAAAACACCTAATGTTTTGAGAAATGATTTCAGTTATCTGATTGGTCGATTTTAAAATAGCTGTATTCTGATTGGTTGATACGAATTACAAAGTTTTTTTTTTTTTTGTGTATTGTGATTGGTGGATTTAATTTAGTGAAGTATTCTGATTGGTCAAATTAAAATGTTTTGGAATTGTAAATAATTCTTTTTTCCATTCCGTCAATTTAAAAACAAAGTAAACCATAGACACATATTTTGTCATTTTCTTGTTTCCCGCTCGTTTGTTGTTCTTTACTTCGTTCGTTCGTTTGTAAGTTTTTTCGCTTAATTTTGCATTTCATTTGAAACCTAGTCGTAGAAAAAGTATTGTATGCAACGGTGTATAACTAAGTCAAAAACACTCGTGGCGCTTTCCTTTACGATGTTCGCCTTCGGCTCACATCGTAACTCACGCCACTCATATATTTTGACCTCTCTTATACAACTATTGTAGGAGAATGTATCGAAACTTTTTATGTAGTTGTATTACACCATCATAATTAAGTATAATTTTCATAATTATTTTTTTATTACTTACTACTGATTAGTTCTGGAGAAAATTCAGAGTATCGTATGTTAGATTCATTGTTTTATATAATGCTAGGTTAAGTTTTATAATTGTATATTTAAAAAACGACTAACTGTTGAGTTTCTTGCGGCGTTTCTTCTCAGCAGAGGTCTCTTGCTAAGCGGTGGTAGATTTTTGACGTGTAAAAGTGCCCGTGCGGCCTACTTACTGAATAAACATCTTTTATCTTTTTATCTTATCTTTTAAACTTGGAACCATTATAGTTTCGCCATGTCCGTCCGTCCGTCCGCAGCCTAGCTGAGAGACTCTTAGTACTAGAAAGCTGAAATTTGGCATGAATATAAATATTAGGGCCTGTTGTTTGATCAGTAGTTAAACTAACAAATTGTTAAAATTTTAAAAAGGAATCGAAATATTCGTTTTTTTTTTAGTTTTAACACGTTAGTTTAACTACTGATCAAACAACAGGCCCGTAGTCACGCCAACAAAATGGTAAAATATCTTGACATCATTTTTTTTTTAGTGTACCTCCCCTACACGTGTCGTAACGTGGGGATGTATTTTTTTGTTCTCGACTACTCCATAGTATGGGGTGTCGTTGGGATAGGTCGTTTAAAAATGTTGTGGGTTTGTTAAAAAAATGTTTCAATTAGGGGATCCGTTTATAAGATTTTAAGAGAGCGTGTGTGAGTCCCCCCCCCCCCCCTCCCCTACAGCATAAACTACAAATTTCTTCGGAACTAATTGTAAAAAGAGACTTAACAGTTGACAAGACGAAGCACTTTGTATTATGATGGTAAATAATACCTACTTAGGGTTATAAAATTAATTATGAAGTTTCTTACATTTGTACAGGTAACTGCAGTTTTAATGTTTTTAATAAATAAATATTTTATCTTGTAAATAAAACAAAAGAAACGGAGCAGTTGATTCATATTATATCTATTAGGTACTCAATAGATATGGCCAGGTTTTTTATTTTCCTGTGACACATAGTAATGTTGAGAAGGCATCGCGCTTGTTTCGTTATCTCAATATTGACTTTGTTAAATAAGCTGGGATGCGTCCGCCCCGGCTCCCGGCACTGACATGTCACCGCTCCGTGAACCGACTCCACGCCGCGGCACTGGCCTAAATATAGAACTGCATAATATGGTAATGATCGAGATCGGCCGGCGCGCGCGGCGCGGCGGTAGCGGCGGAGAGTTCGCCGCCGCGCCGCCGCGCCGCTGCTCTCGACTGCGCACCGTCTTGCTAACGCAATCCCGGTAGCTGATCGCCCTTAACTCGTTATATGTATTGACTCAAGCTCTTTAAAATTACCACCATAATTAACACGCTATTAATTGGTGTCAACAGACGTATACACAACTATTATCTATCATTTATCATTATTTAAGTTTAATTAAAAATATATGAAAACTCAAGTAATCTTATCTCTGATCTTACAGATAGGCCCTTTCGGATACACGGATCTTTTGTGCAATTACCCTCTTATCCACTCAATTGCACGAATCTATTGGTTTTCTCACGATGTCTTTCCTTCACCGTAAGAGCATCGGGTAATGCACTTAAGACTGCGCCGAGCAAACGCCGAGTGTCCAGTGGCGCCCTCATTACTATTAAGTATGTAAATTGTAACGCGTTCACTTTTAGTGCAGCACATTACAACGCCGATGTATCTACAGCTTTTTAAAGCAAAAAGCGGATCCCTTATAGGATCACTTTGCAGTCCGTCCGTCCGTCCGTCTGTCAAGACCCTTTTTCTCAGGAATGCTTGGAAGTATCAAGCTGAAATTTATATCAAATACCTACTAAAGTCTACTGTCCCTTGGAGCTGTGAAAAAATCAAACTTCTAAGCCAACGCAATCAAAAGATAAGCCAATTATGCCGCTAATTTTCGAAACTCGCTAGGGAATCAGAACCTACAGGGTACTTTCCCTGAACTCAGAATCTTGAAATATAAAACCGTACATTTTTAGTTACATCATATAATAAAACTATTTAAAATAATTTTAAAATTACCCGTTTCCTCATGAACGCGTCGAGGTATTAAATTGAAATTCATATCAAATACAAGTCTATAATACCTTTAAGCTGTAACAAAATCAAACTTCTACGTCAACGCATCAAAAAGAAACAGCAATTTAAGCCGCATATTTTCAAACTCGCAACTACTGCAAGGGAATCAAAACCTAAAGGGTACTTCCAGTCGATCTAGAATCTTGAAATTTAGCATGAAGCAATGTTTTATAGCACATACAAAAGAAAAATTCCGAACACCTTAAATTTTTAGTTACATAACATTTTTTAACTCGATTGTCGTGATTTTACTTATTTTTTGTTTGTTTGATATCTATTGAGAAAATCGGTTTTTATTTTATCCACATGTGAAGAAAGAGTTTTGACATTTGAATGCCGCTTAAGTGATATTTGACAGCTAACAAAACATCAACCGGCCAGCAAAACAACCACCCTATTTAGGGTTCCGTAGTCAAACTACGAACCCTTATAGTTTCGCCATGTCCGTCCGTCCGTCCGTCCGTCCGTCCGTCCGTCTGTCCGTCCGTCCACAGCCTAGCTCAGAGACCCTTAGAGCTAGATCGCTGTAATTTGTCACGCCAACAAAGTAGTAAAATAACATCAGGTAAAACTATTTTTTTAGTGTCCCTCCTCTGCACGTAACTCGGGGATGTATGTTTTTTTCTCGTCTACCCGATAGTGTGGGGTGTCGTTGGATAGGTATTTCAAAAAAATTGCAGATTTGCACACATCTCATATTACACGTCAGCTTATTTGTTTAATCGTAAATAATAAATTATTACTTAAAAGAGAAAGAACAAAAATAATTAAAAAATAAATTAAAAATAAAGTCACATATTTTTGTATACTTAATAATAATCTACTTAGTCAACATGAGCCTTCTAAAAAAAGCCTTCTAAAAAATTTTAATAATTTAATGAGCATAATTATAACATAATATGGGTCATTAGCTACAACCGCCATTATACGTGTTTAAATGTAAGGAACTCGTTGAAATTGTAAAAAGTGTGCTCGAGGAGCCAAGCTTTGAGTTTTCTCTTAAAAATGTTCAGAGAGGGTGCCGAGGAGACTGTATGGGGGAGCTGGTTGAAGACCGTCGGGCCCATCACATGGGTTACTTTGTCGGACTTCACGAGTCGCCGCTGCGCCGGCAGGCGTCTGTGCGTATCACGCAGCAATACTCGTAAGCGAGCCGAGATATCCCCGCACTTTTTATAACTCGGCTAGTATAATAGCTTTTCGATTGAGGGATCCGTTTACGAAATATTAAGCTTTAAAGCGCTAAATTTTTGTTAGAGTCAAGTGACCCCCCCAAAACACAGCCAAAGTGTCTACAGCCAAAACTACATATAGGTACTAAAAATCTGAAAAATATCTTTATTGAAAGCGCATAATATAACGAATTTAAAAGGAAAACTATCACGACTAAGTAGATTTGACTAGTTCCTGAGATACAGGCGACTAAAGTGATTATACCTACAAAAAATCATCATCATCACAGACAGCACGAAATAACTAAATAGAAAATTTGTTCATACATGTTGTTTTTTGAGATAGTTTCTTGTTTTTGTCATAACGGCTTCGGAACCCTACACAGAGCATGGTCCAACATGCTCTTGCCCGGTTTTCTTATTTTCCTCGCTGTGTAGTGAGATGAAAAGTTTTGTGTTAAAGTTATTATACGTCTCGTGTGTTGAAACACTCGCTACGCTCAGGATTCTATTTTTAAACCACTCGCTTCGCTCGTGGTCATTCATAAGTTCTGTTCGCTAGCTCGTGTTTCAAATGAACACTCGCAGGTAAAATACAACTTTCCCCCCTTGTATAACAAACAACTATTCATATCTTGTTGTGTATACTTGTAAATTTAGTGATGCTGCTTATTGAAATCGCATTCATTTTTAGGGTTCCCGTAGCCAAAATGGCTAAAACCTTTTGTTTCATTTCAGGCATTTTAATCGAAAACTACAAGAGGTACATTAATGAAATTTGGAGTATAGGTGGCTTGGAGAAGCTGCTACTTCGTTTGGTAGTTACTTCATACGTAAAAAATATGAAAAAAAAAACAAAATCATCGCGTGGCACATATTTTGACAGTTCTTTTAAAAACACTTAAGGTTCCTAAGCAGTTTTGTGATTAGGTCAATATATTCGGAGATAATAGTTCCGGAAATTGCATAAATTAAAGTTATTGGGTGCTGTCTGTCTTAGTTGGAATAACTAGGCACTTTAATCACCTATCCTAACCAATCAATAGGGAAGGGGCGTATCCCCTTCGGCCGCCGACGAAACCATGCTACGTAACCGGTTACGTGAGAAGAATTGTTTTTCTTGCTACGAAACCAGTTACGTACAAAGAGGTTTTTTTCTTCCTACGAAACTGGTTACGTACGATCGCCTACGAAACCAATGCTACGTAACCAGTTACGTGGGAAGAATTATTTTTCTTGCTACGAAACCTGTTTGTGACACATCTTTGCATTTGTGGAAAAGGGACAAAAACATTTTTGTATTTTTTTAACACAGGCATTGCTAAATAGGCTAGGGGTCTGAAAATAAGTAAGTAGTTTCTACGCCGATTTAATTTGAAATTCAGCAATAAATCTCTTGTCCACGTGACATTGATTAACCGTGACACGAATATAAAAGTGGGAAATATGAAAACAGCGTTAAATTAAATTTACTTTTATTCATATAAACCAATATTTACCACTGCTAAAACTAAACTCATAATAACTGCTAACTTCATTGAAAGTTACATACCGTGTACGTTATTTAAAATTATAAATGAAAAAAATAAGGACAAATAATTTCTAACAATGTTCGACAGTGATTTTGCCCGCGTTCAAGTCATCGAGTGAATTTTTAATTTCATTGTCGATCTCCATGTAATTCTCAGATTTCTTTCTGTGAGCTTTACTTTTGAAAATATCTACAACTTTTGTTTCTTTGCTCAAAACTTCTAACATTTGACCCAGTGACGGATTAGTTCGTCCGATGTACCGGTTAATTCTACTGTGCCATCCCTCAATGTTATTAGTAGTCCTGATTTTCTCTTTATCGCAACTGCATAATACTGGAAAGTTTGATTTCTTAAGCCAATGAGTCTGGAAGTATTTATTGAAATCGACAATTTTCTTGTTTGATGGGCTCTTTGACATAACATACTCATATCCGCATTCCAGATATTCAGGAGGCAATCGTGCTAAGCCAATAAATCTCGCTACGTGACTTTTTGTGTACTTAATGTTATTTTTAATTGCTTTGCTTTCCGCAAGAGACATCTGCTTTAGTGAAAATAACAACCCTTGACTTCGATATCACAGTACACATTTTGCACAGCTTTGATTACAGCTGACTCAAAATCAATAGTAATTTTTGTTGGCTTCCATTTTGGAAATGACGATTTAATAAGTTGAAACACTATCTCATAAGTTTTCATATTTTTGTCAGGTAACAAACAATAGATGAGTGGAATTATCGAGTTATTGTGTTTGTTAACTCCATGGACTGTATATAGTTGTTTGAAATTAGGGGGGCAGGACTTGAAAGTGCCATCCGCCAAGATATGTTCAAAATCACCGATTAAACTTCTGATTCTAGGAGAACAAAACAGAATAATTCTCTTGTCGGTGTCATCATCAGAATAGTCTGCTAATAGAAAATTCTTATATTTTTCTGGTATGACAACTTCACTACTTGAGGAAAATCGCATTTTGCTTGTGCCTAGCACTCTATTGCGTGCGTTGATAATACCAGTTTTAACACCACTAAACTTCGGAATATTCGCAATCATATGTATACCTTCATCTTCCAAGGAATAAACCACGTCATCATATTGTTTTTGAATCGAAACAAAATTACAACTCGCTCTGTTTACTCTAATAAAATTTTATTTTCAGCTATGTTTTGTAGTCATCCTGTAGAATGTTGAGTGTTTTCTTTGACAATTTCATTTCGGTCATTTAAAGTAACATGTCCAGAACAACCCCTATTATTCTCATAGCATAGCCAGAATGAATTACCGTTACGATAAATCTTTTTATGGTGGTATCGACGTCCATTATACAGTAATGAAACTCCACCTTTTCGAGTTGTAATAAATTCAACTTCTCTGGACCCACTCATTACAATTACGATGTATATTAACTCCAACTGAAAATTATGTACTGCGTGTGAATGTAATAAATCTATTTTATCATTTCAAGTTGACACTTCAATATATACATAAGTGTCAGATAAATTACGTTTTTGTAATAGATATTATAATCAGCCAGTCATGTTCATTCCGGGACTGAGTCGTCAACGTGACAAAATGTCGAATGGATATATTGTTTAATGGTCATAATGCGCGAGTGTCGAAATGAATAGGTGTCAAAATGTACAGAGGTTTAAATACGTAAGTGTAAACATAACCAAGTGCCAAAATGCAAAAGCGACGGCATGTGTAAGTGTTAGAACGTAGAAATATCATAATAAATAGGTGTCAAAACGTACAGAGGTTTAAATACGTAAGTGTAAATATAACCAAGTGCCAAAATGCAAAAGCGACGGCATGTGTAAGTGTGAAAATGTACAAGTTTCAAAAGAAACGTGTCAAAATATACCTAATCCAAATAGGTATCTATGTACGTATGATTACTATTCAATTATCAATAATATTCAATTATAGGTGTCATGGTAGATAATGTTTAAGTTTTGACCTTTTTAATTGTTTAAGAGAATAGTAGTTTTTGTTTCTTATGCTATTAAATATTTTAATTAAAATTAAATGTTTATTTTTGTTTATAAAAGCCACAGATTTGATAAAACTCCATGTAGTGCTATTCGTAAGTATAGTATATTTTATAAACCGAGACCCTCACAATAAGCGCTTTCATTTGATATGTCACACGGTACGGTATGTAGGTACAGTTTGTAAATGTTTTTTTTATAATTTGATCCCAAAAATTATATTTAGAATTTCTTAATTTACGTTACACGTCCGTGTTTAATCGGTGAGTAAAAATTAAATGAGGGCAGTGAACATTTACTTTTTGGCATCTGGGTTGTTTTAAACGTTAGATTTGTTAAAATTGCCCATAAAGGCGTCGTTTACGCCCTAAAGGATAACACGTTCTTACGTTTAGTTTCAGAAATACACAAGCATTTTGTCATTTGCACGGTAAGTAAGTAATATTATACATTTGGACACTTATTCAAATTCTCACTGAATAATTATGACTTTTGGACATTTTGACATTTTTACTTTATGACCATGAGACAATTAATGCTTTGGACATTTTGTCATATACACATTCTAACCCGCATACATTTTAGCAATTACATTATTTGTCACCAAAACATTGTGGCAATTTCGTGTTATACGTTTTGACATTTGTACGTTTTGACACTTGTACTTTATGACCATTAAACAATTCGTCCACTGGCCATTTTGTCACGTTGACGACTCAGTCCCGGAATGGTCATGTTAGAGAAGAGTTTTAACATTGAACAACAGATCTTGATAAATTTTGATATACTGATAGCTGAACGCCCAGGGAAGGACATAGGCTACTTATATTTCGCTATTCCGTTAAGAACCACGATAAACGCAGCCAGTAGAAGCATATTGAAAAAAAAAACTTCTTTCTACGAAACCAGTTTCGTAGGAAGAAAAAAACCTCTTTGTACGTAACTGGTTTCGTAGCAAGAAAAACAATTCTTCTCACGTAACCGGTTACGTAGCATGGTTTCGTCGGCGGCCGAAGGGATCGTATCAATCTGTCCGCTTAACTAAGGCCGGCTTTACACTCGTAAGTTTTACTTACGTAAGTAGGGACACGGCTATCTGTTAGAATGAGAAAAATATACTTCTATCTTATTCTAACAAATAACTGCGTCCCTACTTACGTAAGTAAACTTACCGTATGTAAGGCCGGCCTTATGTCAACGAGTAAGTATATTCATGCCAATAATGCAGATTGACTCAGTTGCATCTAAGGATTTTGTATAAGTATGTATGGAAAGATAAAAATTGGGATGGGAGAAGTGGATTAAAAACATACCTACTAACATTTCGTACGTAGTACCTAGTAAGTACCAACTAAATTATTTTCACCTGTGTAGGTACCGTACAGACCGACTCAGTTTTATGCAATGATCTTACTTTGTAAAAAAGGCAACGAATTAGTCAAAAATACATGAATATTTATTACTTATTTAGTTCAAGCGTAAGTAGGGACGCGGCTATCTGTTAGAATGACAAAAAAATATTGCTACCTTATTCTAACAAATAGCTGCGTCCCTACTTACGTAAGTGAACTTACCGTGTGTAAGGGCGCCTTAAATGTGCAAAATGTGGTTAAGGAATATTATCAACAAGTTTTTAGAATTGTGTTGACAATGTATGAAAATTTAAAAACCATTTCGAGGAATAGGCTTCTCAAATCGATCGCTGAATTTAGATTAAAAATATATGTTACAATGAATTAATTATATTAAAATTAAGAAATGACCTTCATCTGACCCCTTATGCCGGTCCGAATTGAGTTATATCAACCTCTTGTGGTTTGTGGTTTTACTTAAAACATAAAACCTCATCAATACCTACCTATTTTATTTTATAAGTTCAATTAAGATATCTAGCTAACACCTACACGTTCGAAGACAGCTCAAAATTATTTGTTTACAAGTTGACTGCAATTCTTATCATGAAATTAATATATTAAGGAAACCATTTCTCTTTTGTGTTATTTGGGACGAATGTTAATAATTTGTGTGGTGAGGTTTTGGTAGAGGTTCAATACGACGGCGTGAACCTTTATTGTATAAAGTCATGATTTAATGTGATTGTGTTCAAAAAATCTACTCTAGAGACAAGGATCATGCAGGAATTCATTAAGGTTTAGGTAATAATAAGCAACGGCCGAATGCTTTTAACACTGAAACCTGTGAAATAATAAATTTATTATATTGCGATTGTTTGTTTACATTGTTTGAATGACGTTCGTCTATTATGATTATGATATGACTTTTAAAACAGAACACATATAGTAAAAAAACGTTCTTTTTAAATCTAAGACGAGGTATAGGTACGTAGCTCCGCCAATTTTGCACAGTAAGTAGGCGAGGTTAATTTTATTTGATAAATTCTTTTATAGTAGTTTGTGTGATGTACATAATGAAGGCTATTAAACACGAGTGTGGGTTTATGAAACAAGCCGAAGGGGAGTTTCATAATAACATTACAAAAGTGTTTTAATGCCTAATATGTACAGTTGCATACACTACTTTATCTACCCACATATCATAAGAATCCATGATGCATTCAACAAATTTTAACCGGTAATGGCGGTAATGAAAAGATTGAAAAGTTTTCTGGCAGCTGTCATAGTTTTTTTTAATTCAGAGACAAACTAGAGTCGGCTCCATAAATATCGTTCGATATCTTACCTACGTGTGACATTTTTGTCAAAGGGGTTTGAGTAAAAGTGTTGTCATTTGTAAAACTCATACATTTTCAAGGTGAGCGGTCATTAGTAAAAGTGGTAAAATGATAGAATCATTCAAAATAAACATGTTTTGTTATGTAATGTTAATGTAATACTCTTTAGTGCATCGGAGCCTAGATATTTAATTTTCTTACCTAGGCGTACTTTTAGTACCAAAAACTGAACACCTAAATCTTAAATATCTTTGGACTGACTTGACGTTCGACTGATATTAGTATAGAGGTCAAATCAAATTTCTTTGTTTTTCAGAGATGTTCGAAATTTTAATGAAATTATACTTATTGTCGAAATCGATGTTATTATTTAGCAATAATACCATTTTTACAGTCTATTTTGATGGTGGCCAAAATGTGTGGTTCTTGATCGCATCATGGAGGGTCCGCATATTTGGATAGATAAAATAACTAAAACACTTTTAATCATGAATTGTTTCAAATTAGATCCTTCGAAAAGGCTTTTCTTTCGAATAAAAATGTAAAACAAGCAGTTTTTTTTTGGCGTATCCCAATTCTGTAGCTCTGCCTACCCCACTCTGGGAACGTAGTGTGAGTTTATGTATGTATTTAATTTATAATTTGAATATTTATAAGTACCTACCTACGATGCGCAATGCGATGCGGACGTCTTCATGCGCGACACTCCGCTTAGCACATATAGCGGTTTTTCTTTTCTTTTAAGTCGTACCAAAGACATTAAACGTACCTACTTAGTAGATACCTATAATATTAATTCTCTTTGTGTTGTAGCTACCAAGCAATTAATGTCAAATGATTTATGCGTGTATTGACTATAAGGAAATATGCCGAATTATAAAAATGTCTACCTTTATAACATAAATTAGTCTAAGTATAAGAAAGCCAATACTTCAAAACGTCTAAGTCTTATTAAGTCGAAATATAGAAATTACTACTCTCAAAGTATAAAAATGTCTACATTCATAGTAAGTAAATGTCTTATATAAAAATCGACTATGTACATAGTGCGGAGAGCGGTTATCAAGTGGACATTTTTATACTTCGGCATATTTCCTTATAGTCTAGGTATTGTCGTAACATCTTTATACGTCGCGTCGTCTAATATATATGTGCACATTTTTATACTTCGACCAAATTATGCATGGACGAAATTATTCAAGTGGACATTTTTATACTTCGGCATATTTCCTTATACTCGATACACGCATAAATCTGTCAAATATGCAATTCGCCAATACCTAACATGTTCCTTGGGCAAAAAATATTTGACGTCTTGCGCAGTTTTCATTGGAACGCAATGAACGTCGAACGAATAAACGACGCTCTTGCTGCAGGGGGTCGATCCAAAACAAAACAAAATGCAACCAATGACAAACAGTACGGAGTGTAGAAGCCATGACTGACTGCGTTGCAACCTGGTTATAGGTTGTTTTTGTCATGTTGGTATTGAAGCAATCGGTGTTGCTATATTTTGAGGGGAGACACGGCGTAGTAGATTTTTGTTACAATCCACTATGCTCTTTATTTATTTACCATAGACTTTATTGTTGACTAATTACAAATGTATTAAATAAATAAATAAATTTATTTTCTTTGCACTATTAATTATAGCTTGTAGATTTACACCAAATTTATATTTTCTAGTGCATGTATTACCATACACTGCGGCTGTGTTGTACTGTTAGACGATGGGCTTGCAATCTGTCACAAATACACTGATAAAACATCTTAGCCTGATTGTGCAAAATGTGGATACAGAGTCTGTTGCCAACAGGTTTTTAGAGTGGTTGGTAATTCTGATGCTCTGCCTACCCCACTCTGGGAATAAGCGCGTGAGCTTGTATGTGTGTGTATTACCATTATTGTTATTATATTTCATATCCATTATTTAAAAAAAAAATTGCTTGATTTTAATTATAGTCTTATATCCAGGATATCAGTTCTAAATTCTCTATTGTTGAGGGTGTCCGGCAAGTTGGCGGCAAGGTGTCTGAACAGGTCGATATACAGGACTGTAGTTCATAAACCGCTTCAAGATCTTGCGCGCGGTGCATGGCGCTACGCGCGGTAACGCGTGGTCATGTAACATTGATTTGTGATAATCTCATACCATTTTTGAAGCAAGTAAAGATTATGATTATGGTTAAGACACCACCCTAAAGCGGGGAAGACCTGCGCAAGTACAGCAATCAATACTGCTGTCTTACTCCAACTCCTGTGCTAGAATAGAAACTAGCATATTTAGCCGTCTTAGTTAAACGTGTGTATCTGTGTGTATGTCTGTAGCATCTTAGCACCCTAAAGGATGGACCAATCGGGCCGTTTACAAGATATCAGCCCTGAAAGTAGGAGTCACCTTATATTGGCGGTTTACGTCGAGAAGCACCTTCAAAATAATTTTTCGGACATGTAATACAACGATGATGATGAATTTAAATTCCACCTTTAAATAATTAGAGGTAAAATTATTTAAATTACAGTCAGGTATACCTGTTATTTTCATTGTGATTCTAAGTAGGAACAGACCTTATGCGAGGTTAAATTTATTTAATAAATTATTTTTATTAGCAATAACTCTTTTAATCATGAAATCAGATACTTAGAAAAGGCTATTCTTTCGAATTAAAATGTATAACCTCGCAGTTTTTGGTGCATCTGCATTTGTCTTTCATGTCGAATTAGACTGACATTTCGTTGAAAATCACACGTTTCACCTCCAAAACTGGTTGAATGTGACAGATCGTGCGCGAAACTTAACGCGAAAGTCGCGAAATAAACAAAATAGCGATGTTACGTGTCGAATTTATTCCAACTCGGATAACTCGAGTTGACTCGGCTCGTATCAACAGGATGGGATCCACTTCGCGGCAGCAGTCGTGTAGCAGCCAAAAGGATTGGCGAGTCGAGTTTTGGTTTCGAGTTGGCGAATCGCTGACTCGCATGTACTCGGACTCGTATAAATCGCATCCGCTCACTTGTCCGGCCGTATCAAGTCTAGCTAGAGAGTTAGGTATGCGAGTTGATTCGAGTTGCGAATCAACTCGATTCGAATCAACTCGTTTACACTCTGATTCGAGTTATTCGAATCTGACAACTCGACTTGCCCATCGCAAAAACAAAATGGCGAAACGAACGCGAACGCGGAGGTGTAGGCGGCGTCGGTGCACATTGGCAAATAAGTGCGTGATAGAGACTGCGCCATACTTAAATCTCAACGTTAGAACAGGAAAGTTCGCTCGAGTTTCGCGCGATTGCATTTGAATTAAATAAATACAATATTCATACATTAAACACAGTACAAACATAACATTTTTTTAATGTAATGCTTCTTATTGCCTCTCGTTAAATTTGTACATTATATAAACAAATGACGTACACTAGTCATTAATTATATAATTTTCGAGTGTCTAATAGTAGCACATCAATATCTAACTTGACGCGTATGGTAGAATTATTGGCCTTAAACGGCAACACCGCAGTTTGACAGCTAGCCAGCTGTGTGGAATGTGTTAAAAAAATATCACGGAAAGTGTAGCGTAGCCGTCCTTGATGTGTCATCCATTATTACGATAAACTCAACAAAACGTATAGGTTCTAATAATCTAAAAAAGATTCCGTTTATTCGTATAATAAGTGCATTGTATCTATTTGCCTTATTGATTTGAACGTCATTATAGTGGTGGGTGGCCAAGTAAAATGATCGAAAAGTTTATGTAACGTTGCATTGTTAGGCTCGCTGAGCATCTATTGTCTTTGTTTCAGATAGTTGTGTGAGAGTGATACTGGTTGAGCAGTGGTGTGGACAACTTTTCCAAAGTGATCCCTGGTGTGGATGGTGCAAGGAGCGGTCTGTCGGCGGGTTTAGGAGCTTCTAAAATACTGGTGGATGCTGAAGCAGCGGATTAGCGCACGCTCGGGCATGGTGCCGGGCAGGTAGCGCGCGCGGGCGGCCGGCGCAGGCCCCGACAAGCAGCCGCGTGTGTTTCCCAGCGTCGTCTATGGCCGAGCAACACCTTACACCGTCCTCATCACACTCTGCCCTATCAAGAGAGTCCACAAGGTAAATTTTATAATTACAAACCTAGTTATCAATATGACCTAAATTAACTTTATTACCTCTTATCTCATATATATAAGTAAATATTGGTTTCATATGAATTAGTTGGTAAACTTATACTTTTTTCACCTTGGTACCAACCTTATATGGTTTCAATTTGACCCATCATTGGACACAGGTACTTTGTGTATTGTCTAGAACAATTTCTTGAATAATCATAATTCGGTCTGGCAAAATAGTTCTATGTGGTAGGTGAATGTTTTTAGTAAGAACATAAAAACAAAGTCGCCTTTTACATTAAATGACTTAACCTCTTTTTTGCTTAACTTTGCTGGGAAAAAGAAGCTATAGCGAAAGTTTTAGTGATGTAGCTCTTGCCTGCAACTGCCTGCTTTAAAATCTTAAAATATTGGGTTTTTTATAGGTCAACATTTACAACCTTGCTCCTCATAAGGCCCATGTCAAATTTCGTTAGTTTGAAAAAGAATCTTGTGTCGGTCAACTAAAGTCAAAAGTCACTTTGTCATGTGTCCTAAATTTAGGACAATGGTCCTTTCGAGGTTAAATCATGAGCCTATTGTAAAGAAACTTTTAAGTTTAATTTGATCACAACAAATCAGAATCATTTTATACTTTTTTTTTTTCTAAAAGTGCATTTTAAATTTATTTTTCAAAAAATCCTATACTGCGCGCATCAAGATATTGCACACCAAGTAACCCTGATCTTTGTTTAGTTGCCTGCGGGCAATGGAGAGAGCCTGCAGGCAGTGTTCTGTTGGTATCAATCACAAATGTTTTTGCTGAAAAACTACAACACATTGATTTCAATTATTAAATCAAATGTTTTATTACCAGGTATTTTGTTGACATAATTTAAAGTTAATTTAAGACAACTATTGTATATTTTCTTGTTGTAACAAAATGTTCACAAGTAACTTCTTTTATCATTAGTTCAAAATAACTAATGATGGAGTGGGACAAAAATTTACCCACCTCATCACTTCGGATTTCACTTACCAGTAATTTGTTAGAGCAAGGGAACAGGCTTTGTCACCCTGGCAGCTGTCACTAAGACCATGATATGCAAAGTGACAGCTGAAACACACTTTTTATACTGTATCGCTGGTCTAGCAGTCTTTGCAATTAACTCATTTTTCATTTTAATAGGTAGAAGTTATGGATCCATGCATTACTCATTCCCAATATACCGGGTTGGCAGATTAAGTGTCCTAGATTTGTATTGACATTTTACTTAAATGTAACAGAACTTTTTTCACGTTATTGTGTTATTTTTCATTGTGAATTTATTAGTCTTTATGATTTCTAGATGTCAGCTTGATATCTTTGGTTTTTATATTGTTTTCGACAAAGGAGGGGAAACGTCAACTCTTGTTAATTTATACAAGCAAAAATTCCAAACCATGGGAGTTTTTTAAGAAGTTAAAATATTTAGATATCAATGTAAGGGTCATATCACAGACCTAGCTACCTAGCTATTAATAAAAACGGGACTTTCAGGAATCAAAATATAATTTAAAAAAAATGAGAGCGTATTAGGTGAAATTCAACCCAAAATGCAAGTAAACTTGCTACAGATTTAAAAATATCCCAACGATCAATGAGTTGTATATTAGGACAAGATCTTGGATTGAAGGTCTACAAAAAACAAAAAAGTTACAGATTACCGGGCATCCGGTAGAAAATAGGTAGAGAAAAAAATCAGGGACTTGCTAGCTCGGCATGAGAGCAACGAAATTAAGTTATCCAATGAAAAGATGTTCCAATTGCAAGACAGTCAGCCAACAAAACAATTGTGTTTACAGTGCTTCATTGAGTTTTTCAGTGACCAAATTAGCCATACAACAGTTTCTAAGTGCGTCAGCTGTTATGCTATTGCCTAGAGGCAAGCTACCACTGCTGTTCATTGATCGGAAAGTCAAAATCAATCAAGACAACTATATTCATCATGTGTTGCAGGGTCATGTATTAGACAATGTTCGAAAATTGTATGGAAATGACTATTATTGCTTTGAACGAGGCAGTGCCTCATTTCACAAGGCTAAACATACTCAAGATTGTAAAACCCCCGGTATAATGGTGACCCCCTTCTTTCGGAGCTGATGTCTCTTAAACGGCCACTCCGATTTTCATGAAACCTAGCTAAGAACCACCGCTAGATAACCAGTTTTCAAATAAAATAACAAAACCACATCCAAATCGGTCCATCCATAGTTAGTAGTGACCCTGCCAACGAACTAAGGGGTCCCCGGTTCGATTCCAGGTTTGGGCAAATAATAGTGTGATGAGCGCGAGTATTTGATTCTGACTCTTGGATGTTTTCTATGTATGTTGAAGAATAAGATTACCAATGTAATAGTTACGTCTGTAATTTTGTAGTTACATACAACTTCCCAAATTTCAACATTAAGCAGAAAACTCTGACTAGCTACACTTCAAAGCTAGCGTATTTCTTAGGTTTGATACCATGTTTGTCTCGTGTGTTTAGTATCTAGTTTATTAAGTGCTATGTGTATTTGTATAATGTTCATGGTATTTTAATGATTGTAAAATATGTTCAGGTCTTCTCAAAGCAGGGTGGTGGGCGGTCGGTGGTTGCGTCAGGAGCGTCGGATCCGAAGACGCAGCGTGACGTCGCCCCTGCCGCGCCCCACCAGCCGACACTCGGCGAGCCGCGCCCCCGACACCGACTCGCACGTTCGCGGCGAGCTGCGCAGGAGCTCTCGCCTGAGTAGCGCACTTCCCAGGTCCGACTACTCCATCACCGAGCGTTGGTCTTACGGGACAGACATCTACGAAACGCGTTACGATACTTCTGAATATCGCGCTGGAGACGATACTAACAAGCCATCCACCAGCGGCGATAACAAACGCGGAAGAACATCTTCGCATGATCGGAAGAAGCAGAAGTGCCATTCATTTTTGAGTAGCAGTGCTTCAGAGGAGTGTGTAGCTTATTGCACTCGTTCACGGACTGCTGTAAAACCGAGTGTGAGTGCATGTGTACCATTGGAACACAATTTAAAATCGCACACACAAGTTCCATTTAAACAGAATTCTACTGGACCTACCACTAAAGCCAATGAGCCAAAGCCATTGAATAATCCGGACAGTGGTTTGTTGCCTTTAGAAGAGAGAGACTTTGCGTATTCTCCGTTTAGCTCGTCCTCCGATACCGATTTACTTGAGTCGGATTGTTCGGTGTACAGTCCTAAAGCTAGTCGAAGGAAAGGAAAGAAGAGGAAGCGGTCGTCGTATTTATCTTCCCCAGGCAAAAAGAGTAGTTCCGTGATAAATATAAAAAGCAGCTCGAAGAAGCTAAAGATTGTCAAAAGCAGTGCAGAAAGCACTGACGAAAGCAAAACTTTAAACGCCGATAAAAAAGGCCAATTGTTACCGATATCGGTCGGCCGCTATTCGCTTCGAAATCACTCGCGTCAAACAGATACATCAGGTAATTGTATTTTTATTTATTCAACCTCCCTTCCCGGCCGTAACATGTGAAGTGCTTTTCTCCAATAATGCGAAAAAATTAAACAAAAGAAGTTAATAATATTTTAAACTACTGTAACAAAATTACATTTGAAAAAGTTTACGTTCCCTCCTTAACATTTTTATACTCATAATTGCCATTTTCATTCAAAGAAATAGATACATGACCAAAAATTTAATATTACCACTATTTAAAAAAAATCTAAATTAAATTAACTGGGATTTATTATTAAGAGAACGGCGAATTTCCTGTGCTGTTTTTGCTTTTGCTTTTTTTCATTTATAGATACATTTATTTCTGAGCATTTTAAAGAAAATATTTTTTCTCCAACATGCCAGAAATGCTTGTCTTTTGAAAAGATGATGCTAATGGCCTCATCTTTTTCTAAAAAAAGTGTAATTTACATACAAAATCGAACGGACCATGATTAAATACCGAAGCAGCCAACTTATTATTATCACAATTGCTCTTTCAAAAATGGGATATTCTCAATTCATCGCAAGCTTTTTTTACTGATATTTTTTGTTTTATTTCCTCTCAATTGTTTTGGAAAAGCATTATTTTGTCTATATAGAGGAAAAACTCACTAAATACGAATTAATCATTTACGGAGATTTTCTTCTATACACGGTGATTGGCACATGGCACATTTGTTACCTTTCAGTACCAGGGTGCTAAGGGCGCTCATTCCCGAAACACCAGTATTTTAAAATACCTGATTCTCAATACATCGGAATCCCAAAACTAAACATACAAATAAGGGTATTATTTATTATATTTACCCAACATTTCGAATCTGTTTTTTTGAGAACCTGGTAAAAAGAGTAGTTTGATATTTTGTAATACTGGTATTTTGGGAATGAGCGGCTAAGGGTTGGGGGTTTTTTTTCTGATAATTATACAAAGTGAAATCCGTTAATCAGCAAGCGTCGACATCTATTTTTTAAATTCGGCTTAGAGAAGTCTTGAAAAATAGTTAATCTTTTGTTACTGAATAAACTGTCCTAGTAAAAATAGCTTAGGTACATAAATAATCTTTTTCACATGAAATTGTTTGGTGTTCGCGTTTTCTTCAAAAGCTTAAAGTATTTGTTTCTCGACTGCAGCATTATGTTGACTCACATTGACTTGAGGCTCTTGAAAAATTTTTTTCTTGCTTTCTTGCTTGAAAGTTCTTGCTCTCCCTCAAACGTCAATAAGTGGTTGAACATGTGTCCTAATCTTTGATTAGGATATTTCACCTGATAAATTCTCAGTGCTTCATAAACGGCGCCATACAGATGTTACGTAATGGTGGCCATACAACATCCTTCCATTCGTCCAATCGGCATGACGCTACCGATTGGATCATTTAAAACTGACCGTGTGTGGATTGTACTTGACGGCACAATCGATTTTCGATTATTTTGGCTTGACCATGGCGATTGTATCATGCCGATTGGACCGTGTATGGCAATTGACGATCGTCAGTTCAGTCAGGTCAAGATTCTCAAGGTTCTCAATTAGAAAAGTAACTAACATTAGAAGTTTAATGTAGTTTCTTCATTCATTCGTAAATAATTACAATAATCTTTTGGCGTAATCCTCAATTCTCTTAATAAATTTGTATGACTAAACTGTTTTATTTTTATTAAGCACTTTTTGCACCACACGTGTAATGTGCCCAAAACAGCTAAAACAGCGCGTCTGTCACCGGTGAACTGACATTCAACTGAACGTCGCTGCCGATTGGACAATTTAAACTGATCGTGTGTGGTGTATATAGATAGACGAATTTCAGATTGGATCCAGCCTGCAGCGTCATGCCGATTGGACGATGGGAAGGATGGTGTATGGCCAGCATAATTTGTAAAATGATCATAAAAAGTATTATTGTCCTAATTGGATCCCCACTAACTAATATGCATTATTTCCCCTCGGATAGCTCTAATGTTGACAGCATGTTTGCGGGTGGTAGGACCTTGTGCAGGGTCCGTCCGGATCGCTACTACCATCTTATCCATTAACCTACCGCCAAACAGTAGTGTTTTCATTGTTGTGTTCCGGTTTGGGGATAAGACAGCCGGTGAAATGAGGCATTCCATATTAGTCCTCAGGGTGGCAACGCATTTGTAGTCTTAGAATTGCATTGCAGTCCTGTGAATGCGAATGTCTATATGGGTCACAGTTTCCACTTACCATCAGGTGGCCTGTGAGCTCGTTTGTATTCACTATGCCATAAAAAAATCAAATTAATGATATTTGTATACACTTTTCGCGCGATTTTATTACAAAAATTTGCCTTAAAAGTATTTAAAACATGACATAGGAAATGAGATATGATTGCAGCTTCACCGCCGAGCGCAGAGTGCATCGTCCCGCCTACCAAAGTTACTGACCGCAAGAGTGCTTCAGACAACCGTGGAATAATACAGCCTCCGCCGCTCCCCAGAGACATTCCAGGTGACTATTGTGATATTATTTTTGCTCTATGCTCGGACACAGTAAGCAATTTTACAAGCATGCGATGCTGGCTAGGGCATGCTATGACCGGACTAATTTAGAACCTTTAAATTACTCTTCTAGTTGGTCAATACCGCAAGTGCAGAGCAAAGGTCTCCTCTTTTCTTCATACTTCCCCATGGAAGGTTTTTTTGTAGTGTCCGACCGAAATTTCGGTTTCGGTTTCGGTTTCGGCCAGTTTCGGCCAAAAAATCAAGTTTCGGCCCGAGTTTCGGTTTCGGCCAAAAACGGCAGAACCCTTCGGCCGCGCCGAAACTTACAACATCGTACCTTCGGGTCGCGCTCGGCTAACGTCGGGCGCGCTCGGCACGGCTGGCAACTACCTAAATCAGTGCGCTTTGCTCGTGTAGACGTGTCAATACGTGTTGTGTTTGTTCCGCGAATAATGATAAGTTTAAAATTCATCTTAGTTGCGTGTACTATTAATGTAATAACGATTGTAGGTACCTGCCTATGCAATAAAATGAAAGGTGAATAGTTATTAATTTAAATTTAATATAGACGTGTAATGTTGCGAGTAATGTAATGGTGTGAGTAGGTATTTTGACGATTTACGAGTAACGTACGCTTAGGGTTAGTGTTGGGCTTGTGGGTTTGGTTGTACACATAATTAATAGTAAACGCAATTAATCCGGTAAAATAAATTGTTTTAATTAATGAATAATTTTATTGTTTTAGGTAAAAAATGTCACAAAAGGAAAGACATCCAATCTTTGAAAGTAGAAACCTGTAATATAATTATAGAAAAAAACGGGCTTACAGATGTAGTGCAAAATGATTTTCCTTCGGGAAAACTCGGATCTCAATCGGACAAAGTGACAAATGACAGCATTTGTCATTTGACACTAAACAATAAAGTTCCATTTTAATGGACATGAAAACGTCACTCATTTAATACAATCATTGATTGACAGTTCGGGTGCCATCGTATTCCGATTGAGATCCGAGTTTTCCCGAAGGAAAATCATTTTGCACTACATCTACTAACATTTTTTCGACTTTTTAAGGACTTTTTTTTTATAAAAGGTTCGGTTTCGGTTTCGGCCGAAACTACAATGAAACCGAACCTTCGGTTTCGGTTTCGGCAAAATAACATGTTTCGGTCGGTCACTATTTTTGTAAATAATTGTAAAATTAAGTAAAATCCATTGAAATAATAAAGATTAATTTACACCAGGAATCTCTTTGTTAAGGAAAGTCTTTGTTAAAAAATAACATATCGATTTATATTTAATTGTAATAGAATTTGTGAGATGAAGGTGTTTTGTATCTCATAATGTTCAACAGGAGCCGGTTCATCGAAAGTGCGCAGCTCCAGCAGCAAACTTCTTATCGTTCCTCGTGATCTTCCATATTTACGTCAAACTAACGCCCGAAGGGTAAGTGTTCACGTACCGAATGTTTAACAGCGGATGGTAACGTTTTAGTGGGCACGTACTTTATATTTCCGTGCCTCAGTTTAAAATAAACATTTACAAAAGGGTTAATTTAGGATTACTTTCACGTAAAGGTAAATCTATTTAGATATTATCTTACATCGTGATTTAAGACTGGCAGAGTTCGATAGTTTTTATTACAACTAAACTGTAATTAAGAATAAAACTAGATTTATACAGTCTTGCTTGGCCCACTAATTAAGAACAAGCACCTATGGTCGGACTTTTAATTCACTGCAGTAGGATGACAGGTTCAGTGTTGTCAGTTTTTGGTGTATCAAAAATAGTGATGTTCCTTACTGAATGAATGAAAAAATGAACGAGTAATGTAGTTCACTTGAGTGATTCACTTCTTTAATATTATTAATATAATTTAGGAGGGTTTCCAAAATGCGTAAGTGATCTATTTAATTACGTTAATTAAGGCAATAACAAAATAAACATTACGTTTAATATTTTCTCAAGCTTCCGCCCTCGTTATGCCTCGAACACAAGCAATATTTACCGGGTAGAAACGCGTATATTATTTCGAGCCCTAGAATTTTTTATGCGTTACAGTTAAATTTGAGTTGTGATTCGTCGTCGAATAATTACTTCAATGATAGTTTAAAATGACTGATACCAACACAAATAATAAAAAATGGAAATGAATAAATATTTATACGTATGCTTTAAAAAAATGTCGCCGAAATAGTCTAATGCTAGAACGCCTAAACTGATTACTATTGTATAAAAAAGTGATCTGACGTCTTTTGTTTCGTTATATTCCTTTGATTTAAGTATGTCACTATCTTTACGAATTGAGCGGGTTCGTTTTTTTTGTGTTTTATCAATGCGGTATTTATCTGCTTAGTCTGTGACTTACTCGTGTCTCATATTAACATTCTGTTGCAAGCAAAATGATCAGCTAAATAGAATAAAATAATACACTTAGCTAAGTACCTACGTAATAACACTAATAACCATAAAATATTTAGTTCGATCTTTGATCAAATCATTCATGAGGTGAACGTGGTAAGCACTATTAAATTAAATGTGGCATCATTATTTCACAGAATGACATTTGGCCAAGTCATTTTACTGCAGTGAATTAAAAGTCCGACTTTATATGGGGAGTTTAAAAAAAAAGCACATCTTTGACTATTTCTTTAGATTTGCGAAATAAATTGCACGTCGGATAGGATCATCATTCTTAACAAAAAAAATAGTTTTGTCAATATATTGTGTGCTATTTTTGTAAACTCCCATGTAGGGGGAAAAATCAATGAGCAAATCCTTTAGATAGCTCCTTTTACTTGAAGGAAACATTCTTACATTTTTTAAAGATGATTATTTTTTAATAAGTTTGAGACGGGCATCGAATCAACTAAAAATGTAAAAGTAAACGCTCATTTTTTTTAATATTCATCGATAGGATCAATAATAAGCGTAAAATGTCCCCAAGAAACATTACGTCATAGAAATAAAACGACCATAAAATGTTGTCTACTTTATCATCAGCAGACGTAGGAATCCAGGGGGCAATGTTTTACGACGGGTAGGGAGTTCCTAGAGGTATAAACTCAATTATCGATGCTTGTTCTATACTCACTCCACTCCATGTTTCGTTAATAAAAATATTTTTCTATTAAAAGTGTAGAAATTAAACAATAATAAAGTAATTCTCTTCTTTTATTTCAAAACTATTTTAGAAACTTTATTATTTTCTATTTTATTATTTTTTATTTCTTCATTACCGCCCCATCTACTATTGTTAGAATAAACGATCACAATTTATCCCAAATTTTCGGGGTTAAACGTTTCCATCTTGGCTGCTAAATCCGTTTTAGGTGGCTAAATGACTTTTCAATTTCTCTGGAGGTAATAACCCTTTTTTTTTAAAACATTGATAGTTGAGTTTATCGATATAGGAACTCCCTACCTGTAATGAAATTTTCCCCCCTGGATTCCTATGTCTGATCATCAGGGACTAATATGACCGCGTTTATCGCGTGACAAAGTTTGGATAAGGGATCCGTCACCTTCTGACGCGTATATAATATAAGTACGAGTACGAGAGTGACGGATGCTTTATCGATATTTGACACGCGGTATATACCTGGGAGCAAATAAATCGAGCCACATTCTGTGGAAATACAGTACTAAGTGGCTCGTTTTCTTTGCTCCCAAGTGTAGACGCAGCCATACTAGGCTTGCAGACCCTTAGGCCCGCAGACTCCGTTATCTACGTAGTAAATTGGTGGCAAAGAGTTGTTAGTGATGGATGTCTGATGTGATTAAATGTATTTTATATATCATTCCAAATAGATGGTTAAAATTTCTTCTAAATTAATAGAGATTTGGCTAACTGCCGCACTCAGAGACGCCAATTAAATTTAATACTTGATTAAAGTTGCTGCTTTGCTATAGCAACAGTATAAGACAACACGTCACTAAACAAGCATTAGATTGACGTCTCTGAGTGCGCCAGTAAGTCTTCTACAGGAAACAACCACTTTAGGCAAATAAACGATCTCTCCACTTCTACCGAGTTACAAAACAACAACAAGTTACAAGTGGTAAAAAAATAATATTTTTCTAAATTTGCAATTAATTTTTACATAGTCGGTCCTTAAGTTCTGTCACAAAGGTTTAGTCTAATAAAACTAATTATTGTTTATTTTTTAATTTTAAAATAAATTAAATTTAAAAGCTTAATTAAAGTACATTTTTAGGAACTAATCATCATTCCACATAGTCGCCGCAATGTCCGATACGATCTTTTAACATTCACGGCCGGCACCGATTAAAACACGCACGAGTTTTCTAAAAATTTCACTTTTTGAAAACGCTTTAAAGATTAGTCTGTTAACCAGGAAAATTTTCTATTTAATATTATGAAGCTTCTCATCTCTGGGTATGTTCAGAGACCACCATTATTATCTTAACGACACGTAAAAACCAGCTTATGAAGCACGAATGTTGGTCTGTTTTCGTATTTCTGCAAATTGATGTGAAATCGTAAGGTCAATTTAATGAGACATGAAGATTGACCGGAGTATAAGCGGATCTTTAGTTGCTTGGAATACATTCGTATCAGTATTTAAAGATAAAAGTCTGGTCAATATGTCACGCAAATTTCGACTCAATACGAGAACTCTTACAAAAGTTGTAGCCGTTATCAGTATCGTGGTCGTGCGTGTTTTGACCCATGCTTTCCTGCCCCGAATGGGAATGCTTAAAGCTCGTACGCCAAATTATTGCAATAGTAACGAACTCAAATTTCGCTTTTTTTATTCTATATAAAAAAAGGTTTTGATTGATGTACTACAAGTTTATGAAACTCTATAATTTATTTTTAAAATTATAAGAAACCTTTGTGACAGAACTTAAGGACCGACAAGGTATTCATAGTTTGTTTAATTTCAGTTTCTTCACTTTCTAACAACTTACTAATTTGCTATACTGTGGTACATCCTGGGTTTTTAAATAAAACTTTTCTTAGTTTATGAAAAGTGTGGTTGCCGGGTTAGAATAGTGCCACTCCATGTCTTCCCGTGGAAGTCGTAAAAGCCGACTAAGGGAATAAAGGCGTGTAGTACTGTTAGGCGATGGGCTTGTCACTAATATACTGGTAAAGATCTTAGCCTAAGTGTGCAAAATGTCGTTACAGAACTATCAACTAGTTTTTAGAGTTGTTGGAAATTCTGTAGCTTTGGCGGCTCAGGCTCGTTCAGCCCGTTTCCTAAAATGTCTGCTTCTTAAAATAGCCTTATTCCCACATTGTCAGTTTACTATGATGTCTACTTCTAAAAGAGTCTGTTTCTCAATTCGGATCTTTATAACCCTAGGGGCCTAGTATGGCTGCGTATATCGCGTGATAAAATGTGGATAAAACATCCATCACTTTTTGACACGTATTAAGTACGAGAGTGACGGATGCCTTATTCACATTTTGCCACGCGATAAACGCAACCATACTAGGCCCGCAGACTTGGGAATGCCTTTTAACCGTAGTAGTTAGTAGCCGCTTTTGTATGAAAATAGCCGGTTATAACCGGTTATTTGCATTCCCTACCCCAGACGCAAAAAAGATAGTGTAAGTGGAGTGTAAGAAAGTTCTCATAGTAAAATTGGTTTTAATAATGCTGGTAATTTCCTACGGTTTCTGAACGCATTTTAATGATATGTGCGGAGATAAACATTGTGAGAAGCAGACATTGTAGGGATCGGGTTTGTAGAACACAAATAGTGGGCATTATAGGAAACACATCGTAGGAATTATATATCATTATAACCGTACATTATTGGAAGCAGGACATTTTTCGAAACTGACATAATAGGAAACGATCATTCCAAGACAGTGCCATCACAGAAAACCATTTGCTGACATTACAGGAAAGCGTAATTTCTTGGAAGCAGACATGTTAGGAAACGGACTGAACGAGCCTGAGCCGCTCTGCCTACCGTGGGGTAGACAGAGCGGCTGGTATTAAAGGCCTGAGTTTATGTATGTATGTACTTATATAGTTTCTGGTAAACTCCTTAATTTGGAAAACATTGTCACATCACTAACAACTACTGTCTGCCACCAATTTGCTACGTAGATAAAGTGGTCTGTTTATCATCTAAGTAATTGTGAGGCAAAAAAATCCTAAATTGTTTTTTTATGTAGTTAACCTCATCTTCTTAGGAAATAAACGGCTCTGGCAGGTCGTACAATAAGGAAATTAAAAATCAAGAAACTTTAAAAAAACAGTTGCAATTATTAAATTTGCATTAGAACACTAAGACTGGGCTCTGTTTCAGTGGAAACATATTTTAGTCTGATAAAACTAAAATAAATAGAATCTGATGATCAAATCCTCTACCTTACCAAATATGGCGTTAAATCCCAAATATACCACCGTAAAACATGGTGGCGGTATTTTTCATGGCATAGCGTGGGACGATTGGTGCGAATTGAGGGTATTATGGCCCAGAAAAAATCTGGAGAACGCCATGCTGCCATTTATGCTGAAGAAAATTTACCATTACTTTGAGAATTTCAACACTATAACGACCCCAAGCTAACACACTGAGAATGCTGTAAAGGAGTGGCTCCGTCATGTTTCTGTAATGACTTGGCCCTCCAGTCCAAATCTCAACCATATAGAGGATCTAGAACGACATCAAAAACGTCTTGTAACATGATCAGAAATAGAATACGAACTTTATGAAGCAGCACTGAAGGGTCCAGGGGAAGTTTCCATTAATAGACAGAGTGATACAAGAGGAAGATTCTTACGCTAACAATATGTATAAATGAATACTCAGAATTGATACGACATTTAGGAACAACAATTAGTATTCTTCACGCAATCGGTAAAGCCGGGACTGCCACTAGTTTGGTAGGGTCACAACAAGGCTACTGCGACCTCTCTATCAACTTATTCGCTATCGTTATTTGATCGGGTACTTCTATCCAGTCCAGTAACAATTTAACTCATTTCTGTTTAAGTTTAATATTTTTTTATAAATATTATAACTTACTTACTTAAGTGTTTTAGTAACATATAAAAGTGTGTTTAAATTTGCGATGACATTTCCTATTACTATCGCTATTACGTAAATATTGTTGGGTTGTTTTTGGTAACTTTTGGTCATTTTATTGCGTGTGATGTGAGAGGCGTGTGTCTGTACCATTCAAAAACCTTTATCATGTTGGACCTACTTTTGTGTCATAGTAGACCGGTTAGCGGCCAAATTTGCTTTATTAATTGATACTTAGTATTATACCTAGTTATTGATAGTTTATTACCTGTAAAACGCGGTGCATCCGAACAAGGGGTTTTTGGTTATGTTCCTGATCAGTGTGTTAGCTTATTTTTCTAAACGATACAAAGCGAAGTAAGATACAAAGTAGTTTGTATCTGCTAACTCCTCCTAAACCGCCCAAGGAAATTTGATGCGGTTTTCACTGTTTATAATAAATGCTGGTTTATGTACGTGTGTTATTGGAAACTCATATAAACCGAAGCGAAGCGAGGGCGGTTCCCTATTTTTTTTAAAATTAAGTTTATGAGTATTAAAAATAAATAATAAATACTCAATACTCAATACTCAATCATTTATTGCATTCAACAATATTAGTTTACAGGATATTAGGTTAACTTAAGTTTTAGTTGTTGTATAATAAAACTTAATTGTGGACCCTGGGGCACGGCAAAATTGGTGATTACCTTTGAGGTGCAATCATTCATTTAGAAACCATTGTCACATCACTAACCACCGTCTGCTCTGCCACCAATTGCAATACTGAGTGCCAGATAACATGGCAATACAGGACATTGACACCCCTCTACCAAGAAAACGCCGTTAGAAATAATTACACCTACATACACTCGGCGTCAAAAATATCGCACCTTCGGGAAAAATATGTTCAACCGACATTATACCCTATTTAATCAAGAGTAAAGGTATGACTGTTAGGTATTATTTGAAAGGTAATAAAATATACTTTTTAAAAAAGCTAAAAAAAATATAATTATTGTAACCAGGTTTAAAAAAAAAGAAGTTTAATGCGAGGACAAGAAAAATGTTTATTAAATTGTAAATTAACATCAATGAAATGGTTAACAAACAAACAAAAAAGACACTTAAAAGTAACCTAAAACCTAGTGTTACCCCCCCCCTTGCCCTAATTACTGCTTCCATGCGGTCTTTCATTGACCTAACCAACTTCACTACGTCCGACTGAGGAATGAGGTTCCATTCTTCAATCACGGCGTCCTGGAGGTCTTGGAGAGTGGTAGGGATGGCATCACGTGACCGAACACGTCGCTTCAGCTCGTCCCAAAGGTGTTCGATTGGGTTCAAGTCGGGACTTCTCGCTGGCCACTGCATAACAGGGATCCCCACCTCTCCCAGGTAATCACGAACGAGCAATGCAGTGTGGTTGCGGGCGTTGGCGTGCATTAAAGTGAATCCAGTGCCGACAAAACCCGCATATGGGACCACATGCTCTTCCAGGATCTCCGTGACGTCCCGGTGAGCAGTCAGAGACCCCTGCCCGCGAGTGCCCCCCGTCCGGGAGACGCACAGAAGGTCGGTCTTGCCATCTGTGGACATACCGCCCCAGAACATGCACGAACCACCTCCGTAGGCCACCGTTTCTTCAATGCAGGCTTGAGCAAATCGTTCTCCCGACCTTCTGTAGACTCTTCTACGCCTGTCGTTGCAATAGAGGCAGACCCTCGTCTCATCGGAGAAGAGAACCTGCCTCCACTGGTCGAATGTTCAATCGACGTGAGCACGAGCAAACTGCAGGCAGTCTCTGCGATGCTGTGCGGTCAGTTGGGGACCTGTAGCAGCCCTGCGGGCCACAATCTTCTTCTCCCGCAACCTTCTCCTAATGGTGGAGGTGCTAACAGAGGTCGTCTGTGCTTCTCGGAGACGCTGTTGCACCTCAACAGCATTGGAGAAGCGATTGCGTAGAGACGACGACACAATAAAGCGGTCGTCTCTTTCAAATGTGCAGCGTCAGCGGCCAGCTCCATACCTCCTAATGAAGCTTCCAGTCTCCTGGAACCGCAGGTATACTCGGCGGACAGCAAACCGGCTTAAATTCAGTTGCCGAGCGACATCACATTGCTTGGAGCAGTGCGACCACCTGGGTTGATTCAGCAGCAGTGGTTTCCATTTTTGAGGGTAGTTTTTTTGCTTCAGCTCCTTAGACGTGTTCTCTTTAACGTCTGGATAGCGAATGATTGACATTTGACCTTTACCAGACTTTTTATACACCTGGAACACGGCAGAACTCGCGACCATTCAAACGCGTAATTTTTCACTTTATTTTCGAAACTCTCAGTTTGCGAAAACAATTTTTTTTTCTTTAAATTAAATATTGTTAATTTAAAACGTTAAACGTGCTTTCGATTGATACTAATATTTACGAGGTGGGATAATTTTACTAAGGGCTAGATTTGCTTGAATCTGATTTTCAACGAGGTGCGATATTTTTGACGCCGAGTGTATGTTCAGCAAAACATCCCGAAACGAGTATTTTTACTTTCGCTAATGTATTGTTGTGGTAACGGTAATACGTTTTTTTTTCTGCCCGTGTTGCCGGGGTATGGCAATCTATTAGATTTGCCAGTGTCTAGTATTCGCATTCTTGGTTAGTCGATTGATTGTTCGTCTTCAATTTTCATTTGGCTTCTTAAGTTATTTTAAGTGCGTTGAAGGGTAATACGTTCATCTAGTCAAACCACTTTCATCTTTTCATGAATTGCGGTTGTTAATTTAAATTTTAAGCTTTAATAAGTTTATATTTTTTATAGTTCAAATTTATTTGGTTGTTAAATTAAACTAGGGCAGTTATAATATAAACGAAAATACATCTTCAAAATCATTATGTTTTGGGTTGAGCAATTATTTTAATTCACAATAAGTAGAAAAACAAAGTATTTAAAATTTAATATTTATACAAATATACTTCTTAATACCCCTGAATATTATATATTGACTTTAGACTTGGTTTCATATTTTTAAAATGGCATTTTAATGTAAGTCTAGTATTTTTTTGCGGTTGTGTGTTAATATTTAAACTAAAAATATATAAATAATAATGTATTTTTTTTAACTTTAATAATACACTCAGGAGCAAAAATAACGGGTCAGAGTGCGTTTTTTATACAAACGAGGCTATTTCGGGGCCTTGGTTGGTTAGTGAGGTTTAATGGTGGATACTCCGAGGTTCAATAGAGAAGGTCGAAAGTTCTTAAGATACCTAACTGATCGCACAATCAGTTAACACCACAGCAAGAGAGTTTGGGTCAGCATTTGGATTTCCGTACATTTTATTCACACTGACCCGTTATTTTTGCTCCTAAGTGTATTCACTGACTGATTTTTCTCAATTTCTTCTATTTTTTTGTTACCACACTTGTCACGTTTCACCCTGTACCACGGTACTCTAGCGATATTGGTGTTTTGCTATTTATGAATAGTTAGCGATAGATTGCTAATGAATAAGGATATCGGGATACAGATAAGGTCAATGTAACATATTACCATCTTATTTGGATGGTACACAGAATACGTAGATAACGGGGTCTGGTAATAAATGGTTGTTCTTAATAAGTGGCCCTAAACAGACTACCAGACTGACTTCTTGAAAAAGGCAACAATACAGGGCCGAAAGTTCAGATGGCTCAGTAAGGCCAGCTACTGGAAATGGAAACTTTGCCGCCATGCGAAATTGACCGTACGGGACCATTCCGAACTCTTCAAGTTATGTCAATCGAAATACCCAGATTTTTGAAAGAACATACAGTCCGCGAAAAAATTTCAGTGTCGTCAAAAAAAATGGCCGTTCGGCCTAGAATCATTGATGTATAAGTATAATCAAGGTGTTAGGAACTAAAAGAAAGTGTCTATTTTTATTCTTTCTACAAATAGGCTAAGTGACAAAAAAACTCCCATTCGATTTAGTTTTTTGTTATACGAGTAGTAGGGGAGCCGAAGAGGGGATTTCGGGATTTACTCATATAGCCGCTCGTCAAGGATAAAGGATCAGATTAGTAAAAAAAATGATCATCTAAAATTCACCAGCGCGTCAGATTAAGGTAGGGCGCGTCGGTTACATGCGCTCACTCCCAAAATACCACCATTTCAAAATACCAGACTATTCTATTTATCAGATTCCTTAATAACCAGCTTCGAAATATTAGGGAAGCATAATGAACGATACCGAAATTAAAATGTTATTTTTTGAGATTCAAGTGTATTGAGAATCTGGTATTTTAAAATTCTGGTATTTCGGGAATGAGCGGTTACATGCTAAAACGTGTATATGCCACTAATCTTACAATTCAAGAGTGACGTAAAGAAGGGAGAGGGCTGCTAAGTTGTAAAAAAAAACGTCGTCTCGACACTCCCGAGCGTGGCTATTTAATTTTTTATTTTGAAGGGAATAATTCATGGATCTGACGATTTCCATTAGCCGAAGTAACAAAAATTCATCGATAAAGTTTAATGTGTGCAGCTACATGATGCCTATATTCCCCTCTCCGCGTCTCTATTCCTTGCTCACTCCTTCTCTATCTATTATTCTTTCACTCCGTCCTCACCGATGAAGACGATATTTATAATTATTATCTTATAAATACAAGTATTATACTTAAAAAAACATACACTTTTTTATTTGCATGCTATTTCCTGAGATTTTCAATTAATTAAGTTCAATGATTTAAAAAGAAATAAAAAATTGTCAGATTAAGCGAATCCCTCCAGATAATCGTCAGATTATGAGAAAGCACGTCTAGTCTAGGGCATAAAGATAAACCATATATAAGGTGCTAACAAATTAGTCACGGATATTTTTACAGTTGATAGTACTCGGTTCTCGGAGTACCTTTAAGTATGAAACATCTTAGGTTTTCTTGTGTTTTTTTGGAGAAAACTAGGAAACAAACTTGCTACGTTAAAACACCCTGTTAATAAGATAATTAAGAGACCTCTTTAGACATTCTTGAACCTCTTTAAACTATCATTCAGACGCTACTATTTAATAACCTACAGTTTTCCCGCCGAATCATAAATGACATTTACGAAAAACAACTTTTGACAAACAGTGTTAAACATCTTGACAGGTACATAATAGGGGTGATTATTTTAAAGATTAATTATAATTTATATTTTTTGTTCGGTAAATTAAAACAATAAAATGATATACAAAGGTTCCTTAATTACAGTTAAAAGTTAATTGTTTTAATGTAATGTATTATCTCTTAAAATATCCGTGACTAATTTGTTAGCACCTTATATATCTTAATCTGACGCGCTTGCGTATTTGAAAATGACTATTTTTTTTAGACATTCTTATAATGACTTAATGACCGCGAGTTTGCGTCACATCCAAATCGTCAGATTATGTGCTTTTTTTAGGTTTACTTAACATCCCCATTTGAAAATCTGACGCGCTGGTTAACATATTTTTTTTCAGTTTCAACCCTTAAGTACGACCGCCACCATCATGGAAACAATGAGATTAACATATGTACATTTAAAAAAATATGTAGGACATGGATGATATCAATATCTGATGCGCTCGAGTATGTCCATGCAACTTTTTTTTTTACATTTTTGAAAATCTACCAAAAAATAAATAAAATAATTAATATAATTGATGAAAAGGTTTACATTAAGTGTATGACTTTTTTTTTGTTTTTATCATCTAAGCTTCGCAACCCAATAGGTCTATAACGCTCGAGTAACTCCCGATTTAGCATCGTGGGCTCCCCTACTATTAAAACACTATCTTAATTCAACAATAAACACTACAATATGGTTGACACGGACAGCGGTCATCGGTGGTGAACATCGGCTCCCTTTTATCTATTGGGGGTGATCTGTGTTGGTGAACTATTTAAAAAAAAACATTTTTATTTGTCAATGCCATTAGAGATGCGGAGTCATTTCTAACGTATATGAAATTCAACCTTATTGTTGTAGAATGTCAGATGGACTTTTGACCTACGGTGGGTCACGTAATTAAGTCTGACTACGGACAAAACAAGTAATATGTAATCTTGGTCGTGAAAACTGCATTTTAGTACAGTCAGCGTCATCAAATAGTTGGAAACATCCAGAATGCTCAATAACATCGATGCAGCCTAAGTGATCAAATTGTTCAGGTCATCCACAGTGCTCAAATATACCAGAGCACACAACGCTAAATACTTGATTACATTCAAGACCCCGCTCGTACCGTTACAACGACACCGCCGCTGGTAACTTAGCATCCGAAGTAACCACACAATTTATTTTTAATTTTAAAGCCAAGTATTCTGATAATACCATTGGATTAAAAAATACATATTTTTTCTCAACCTCTTAACCTTAAATCATTGCGATATTTTGTTTTCACTTTTTTATTATAATTTCCAGTTTTTCAAAAAATAAGTGAGTGTGCAAAATGTGGTTACAGTATTAACAACAAGTTTTTAGAGTTGTTGGTAATTCTGTAGCTCTGCCTACCCCACTCTGGGAATAAAGGCGTGAGTTTATGTATGTATGTATGTATGTTTTTCAATTCATAGTACTAATATAGTAAAGTTCAGTTGCTTTATTTTTCGATTTCTTAGCTTTTCTAGAACAGTTAAGGTTCAAGAAAAGCTGGTTGGTCTTTTCAGTCTTGTGTTCCATGATAGAAATCGCAAGACTACGCATCCAAAAACTTTAGGCACTGAATAAAAAAGGTAATATTCCAGGTGGTCTGAATCTGGAATAGTGAGTTTGGCAGTATCTGCAGTCGAGTTCATAAATATGTATAAATATGTGTGGGTTTAGTACCTTATCTATTTAATGCCTTGTT